>JBBYHK010209709.1:0-31753 GCA_038382065.1 Adansonia grandidieri | reverse complement strand
GGTTTAAATGCTAAAATGATTTTCCAGCAAATAAGGTGGCTGATGGTGATCTTGGTCAACAAACTAGGGAGGAGTAGGGTGATCATGTGACATTGACCTCTTTTGTCTAAGTTAGACTTCAACAATGTTTTGATTAATTCAAAAGTCCAAATTCATAATTTGATATGGGTTTTGATCTTTTCTAATACAAAAGAAACGAGTTAAAATCGAGTTTTTGGATCAATGGTGGATGAGCCAAAAATTCCTAGACCGTGGAAAATGGCTTACATGTATCAAAACATTGTAAAATGTATCAATACATTTCGTCCAAAAACCTTGAGTGTATCGATACAATGAACATTATATTGATACAATGATCATTGTATCAATACTATGCTATAAACCATTGTATCGATACATGCCGATATGTATCGATACATTTCTTTACAGAATGCACGTTTTGCTCTTGGCATGGCCTAGTATCGATACATGAGCTCCTGTATCAATACATAAGCTCATTCATCTATACATTTACATGTAGTGTTGATACAATGGGGACATTTCAAATTTTTAGATTGTTGGAGCATTGTATCGATACATGAGAATCGTGTATCGATGCATTCAAGTGAAATTATGAATTTTCTTATATCTTTTGTCCCCGGACACCTTGAACTACGTCCTTTGATGCTATATCTTTGCATTTATCTTTGATATGATCCATAGGCCTTCTTGACCTCTTCAAAAATACTTTTCATCACCCCCTTTCATGTCCATGCCCATGGTTGCTAAAAAAAATAGCCCAGACAAAATAAGGTGTCTACAAATAATACTAAAAACAAGATACCATGGTAAAGAGACTACTAATTTTTGCCTTTATCATGTTGGAAAGGGCACAACTTATAAAATTGTCAAATTTTCAAGAGTTAGTCCAAGGATTCATCCTTGTCTGCTAGTATTTGTTCCACGCAATTGGACTACAACTGAGATTCCTATACTATTTAAGTCTGATTTAAAGTAATGCTAAGAACTAAACCCATATGCTTTGCCCAAAGCATTGTAGGATCCTTAGTATAGGCTTTTTTTGTTAAGTATTATTAATAAAAAGGATTCAGCACGATGCATTTCATTTTTTGAGTCTCATTTTTACTTTTCTTTCCAATTCTTAAGCCTTTTGGTACATATTTTTCATCTATATTGTTCTTTTCTCATATTTTCAAATGCCTAGATGAAAATGACATGGATAATATTGCTAAAACTCCCAGATCAAATTTGAATAGTTGATCTATGCTGGTAAGGTTGATTTTAAGGGGAATTCAAAAAAAAAGTCTATGCCATTAAATCTGTTAAGGTTGAGATCATAAACCAATTGAGGAACCGATCTTGCCTCATAAGGAGTTGATTGAAATCATAAACTTGGGCATAGAGGAAGGTCAAAAAGAGATTAAGATTCAAACTTCTAAAACTCTTTTACCCAAACCAAACTGATAGCCTTCTTTCTAAAATACTAGAATATATTTGCCTAGTCTCACAAGGACAAGCCTAGATTAGATACCAATATAGTAGTGCATAAACTTCCCCTTAAACTTAAATGTAGACCAATCCAACAAGAACTATGGAGAATAAAGCCAAAGATGTTTTTGAAAATCATGAAAAAGGTAAAGAAACAATTTGAGGTAGGATTACTCAAAGTAGCAAATATCCTGAATGGGTAGCCTATATAGTTTGGATCCTTAAAAAAGATGTGTTGATTATAGGGATCTAGATCGAGCTAGTCCGAAGGATAACTTTTTGTTACCTTACATTAACACCTTAGTGGAGAACACTACCAAGAATTCTTTATTCTCATTCATGGATGGATTTTCAAGTTATGATAAGATTAAAATGGCACTCGAAGACATGGAGAAAACCACGTTTGTGACCAGGTAGGGCAGATTTTGCTACAAGGTTATGCCTTTCAAACTAAAAAATGCCAGGGCAACATATCAGAGAGCAATGGTGACATTATTCCATGACCTAATACACAAGGAGATTGAGGTTTATGTGAATGATATGATTACTAAATCACCTTAAGAGAGGGAGCATGTTGCCAATATTTGGAAGTTTTCCAAACAACTACATAAATACTAACTCAAACTAAATCCTGCCAAATGCACGTTTAGCATCACCTTAGGCAATCTATTGGGTTTCATTGTCAGTGAGAGGGGGATAGTAGTTGACCCAACTAAAATCAAGGCTACTCAAACCTATCACCACCTTGTACCTAAAAAAAAGTTAGAAGCTTTCTAGGTAGATTGAACTACATTCCCAAATTCATATCTTAATTAACCAAAAAATGCGATTTGATCTTTAGACTTCTTCAAAAATAGAACCCAGGAGAATTGAATGAAGAGTGCTAAGAAGCTTTCAACGAAGTCAACTGCTACCTTTCAAATCTGCTAGTACTAATACAGCTAGTTTCCAATTGACCTTTAATCCTGTACCTATCAAGTTTTGACAAATCCATGGGCTACGTACTAGGACAACATGATGACTCAAGTAAAAAAGAGCATTTTATTTCCTATCTAAGCAAGTAGTTTGTCGCAGCATGAGCCGGGTGTGAATCCTGACTAGCTCAACTTTAACTGGTTGGCGTATCCATTGTTTATATATATCATTATTTTCCTTTATTTTTATATCTTTAGGGGCTATATCATTATTACTATTATTTTTTGTTTTTCATGTTTAGGACTGAGTTGTTAAGATGAATCACTCACTCGACTTAACTCTAAATAGTTGTTACAAAATGACCATTTATTTTAGAGTCGCCACCAATCTTATTTTAGCTAGGTGAGATTGGACACTTGCCGAAGTTTATGTTTTAAGAATCACGAAACCCTTAAAAATAAACTCCGAAGCTGCGCTCATACCAAAGATCGCATGAAAAATTCAAAAAGTCAATTATAATCACAAATAAGGAATGACCTTCTTATGATGCCTGTCAATTGGTACTTTATTAACTATGTGTTAACATAAATTTTGATTTTTATTTGGTTTCAATATTTGATATTTAATTATAATTCCTACATTTTGAAAATTAAATTTCACAAAACAAATTTATTATTCCAGATAGGAAAATCAGGTTTTTAATATTTTTGAAAATTGAAATATCTTCTGTACCCTTCTAGAGAACCAAAAGAACACAAAAGTTTTTATCATTCTTTTTCAAACCTTGCTGGAGAGCCAGTTGAATATGAAAGGTTTTACTTTTTTAAAAATTGAAAAATGTCGATTTTTATGTTGAAAAGGGTGTCTCACTATTAGAGTAATCCATAGAACCCCTCACATATTTTGCTAGAAATTTCACGTATTATTTTAACATTGGAGATATTGCCTTAATTTATAAAAAAAATCAATTTTGTTAAAATATTAACAAAATGACCTAAGACTTGAAAATGGTCCAAAATGACAAACCTAATCCTAATATGTACTTTCGACATAAAAGCATCCTAGTAATCACATAGGACTTGGTTCTCATGCAAAATTATAAAAATACCCCTAAGCCCGATTATCCTAACAATTCAAAAATGATAATAAAGGGTGAACCTATCCTAAATAGACACTTTTGGCTTAAAAGTATCCTGGTGAGTGTTGAAGACTCGACTTGAGAGAAATTACCAAAATGTCCCTGAGGTATACCTTTGACATAAAAGTATCATTGTACCCTAATGGACATTAAAATGATGATGAAATGATGAATCTATCTTAAGTATACACCTTCAGCATAAAAGCATCCTGGTTACTATCTAAAACTCGATTTTAGAAAAATTTACCAAAATGCCTCGAAGGATATCTGCAGCCTATAAGTATCCCAATACCCTAGGACACTAAAATGATGATGGAATGACCATATATACCCTCCATGGGTAACTTAAATATCATGATAAACCTAAAATGCAAAAATCGCTAATAAGTCTCTAAGGTTTTCAAAATTACATTTCATACCCTAACAAAAACTAAAAGAATATGAAAAGTTCTAATAATTTCTACACCCTTAGGGAAGGCCATAAGAATGTTAGAAATTATTCTAAAATGTCAAAAATGTCATATGAACCGTAAAATGAAAAAATTTTTAAATGATCCCTAATATTTTATAACTTTGCAGTTTAGTCCGCGCACAAAATAAAATCATAATTAAACACAAAATTCATCACAATTTCACTTCAGCCAAACACCTACAGTCGTAGACTAAAAATTTTGCAATTTTGCAAATAAACCCTTGAACTATCTAAAATTACAAAATAGCCACAAAATGATAGAAAAGGCATAAAATATATTCATAAATATCATAATAAACATGAAAACACTTTCACAAGTATACCAAGCAATCGATCAGGCATGAATCTAACTTTGCAATTTACGAAATAAAATCATAATTAAACACAAAATTTATCACAAAAAAATTATGGAAATCATACCAATATTCACAATTTCAATTCGGCCAAACACCTATGGCCTTAGAACAAAAATTTTGTAATTTTGCAAATAAGCCCTTAAATTTTTTTAAAATTACCAAATAGCCACAAAATGATAGAAAATGCATAAAACATATTCATAAATATCAGAATAAACATGAAAACATTTTCACAAATATACATAAGTAATCAGTCAAGCATGAATGGCCTTGAAACAACTTTTCATATTTTGCATACTAGGGCCCAAACTTTGTAAAATTGCCAAATGGCCCCAAAAGGATATAAAATACAAAAAATACATTCAAATATGTTAGATTAAGCATAAAAACATTTCTAAAAGTATGCACAAGCAATCAGTCAAGCATTGATGGGTATAGAAAAAATTTTACAATTTTTGCAATTTAGTCCCTAATATTTCCATATTTACCAAATAAACTAAATAAAATTAAAATATCACAAAATCAGCCCCTACATGATTTTGCCAGCATAATATTTCAAAAAAAATAATTGTTTTGATCACATATTTTTATAAATATTAATATACATCCATGTTGCAATTTTTACCAAGCATAAAGAAGCATAAGAACATACAAAAAATAATGAAAATATTAACAAAAATTACATAAACATGGATACATGAAAATAACATTATATATCAACAAACACAAATAATCTCAAAGAAAATCAAATTATTTCCAAAAAAATTAAATAAAACAATAGAATAAAAAATTTTAATCATAACCATCTTACTTGGCCTTTCAACAAGAACAAAAATTCATGAGCACAAGTATTCATTTGGCTCATTAAAAAGAAGATTCAAGCAAGAAATAAATAAAAATTAAGTAATTTACAAGAAATTCACCTTGAAAAAGCTTGAAAAATTAGATAGTTTAGTGTTTTTTTTTTCTCTTTTTTTCTTCCTAAGCCTCAAGTCCCTAAATGAAAATTTTCTTCCCCTTTTTATAAAAGGGAAAAATCGGCCAAACGATGGAAGAAAAGGCATTAGTCGAAGTTTTTGTAGATTCTAGGAATTTCTTTTTCTTCTTTTTTAATATTTATTTTATATTAGTATTTTAATTTGATTTTGTTTAAATTGATTTTAAATTAATTATGTTTGTCTTTTAGTGAATTATGTCATGCATGACATCATCAAAATCTAGATAAGTTTGGAAGATATTTGTATAATCTATAAAATTATATAGTAAAAATTATTTAGAATGACTAAATTGTAAAAATAAAAAAAAAAAACATAAAAATTATTTAGAAGGACTAAATTGTAAAAAAAAAAAGCATGCATTTGAGATAAAATTTCATATGACCAAATTAACTCAATCTAATAATTTTTTTTAATTTACAGAAAAAGCATTAAAAATAATAAACTCGTAAAATTTTATGAAGAAACCTTATGAGAAAAATTGTTATATGTAAAAAATGCAATAATTCATAAAATAAATTGAATTTTCCAAAACTAAATTAATATGAATTCAATAATGATATTTGAAGAATTTTAAAAATTATAGACTCAGAAGAATCCTTTAGAAAAATTTAAAGAGAAGAAAACTCTATATTTCAAAAATGAAAAAATTATGAAAAAAATAAAAAAAACTCATAAAATAAAATAAATTTTTAAAACTGATTTAATATGAATTAAAGAATAGTTATTTAAAGAATTTTTTTAAAAAAATTATTATATGTAAAAAAAGCAAAAATTCATAACATAAATTGAATTTTCCAAAACTAAGTTAATATTAATTCAACAATTATATTTGAAGAATTTTAAAAATTATAGACTCAAAAAAATCCTCTAGAAAAATTTAAGAAATAGAAAACTCTATATTTCGAAAATGAAAAAATTATGAAAAAAATTCAAAACTCATAAAATAAAATAAAATTTTCAAAACTAGTTTTGCATTTTTTCATAATTTTCTTTAAAGAAAATAATTTCATGAGTATTATACTTGCGATATTGTGAAAAATTCAAAATTAATTATTAAAATGAACAACTCGACACCTTGTGGTATAAAATGCCAATATAAATTTTTTCTAGAATATTTCTGACTTTTGGAAGTGAGTACCAATAAAAACACCACATAAGTATCAGTAAAATACATAAGACAATCAATTTTCTAAATTTTACAAAATATTCTCAAAAAATTCCTACAAATAGGAATGTAATATCACTTACAGAGATAGATTTCCAAATTTTGACAAGGAAATATTGAAAAATAATTTTGCTCTTAAATATCCGTCTTATATATATATAAAATTACAGATCAAAATATAATTTTTATGTCACGTAAACTTATGGCCATTTAAATATGACTAAAAAGTTCTTGAAAATGATTAGTTCAGCTGAAAACCCAATGAGGGTGGCCATTAAGTTCTTAATCTCAGATATTCAAGATTGTAAAAAAATGGACTCAAAAAAAATTAGGTGTCTACGTAATTCATAGAGTGAGAAAACAACTACTCAGCAATCGAAAAACTATGTTATGCTTTGGCTTGGATTGCTCGAATTCTAAGACAATACATACTACACCACACCACATGGCTAATCGCGAAGCTCTATCCATCAAATACCAATGTGAGGCCCCCACCTTTTTAGAAAGGTCAACCAGGTGGCAAGTCTTGCTCTCTAAGTATTATATCATATATATGAATCAGAAAGCCATTAAGGGTAGCATGGTAGCCAACTTCTAGGGAAGCCAAGCAGTGAGCAACTATGAACCATTGGATTTTGAGTTCCTAGATGAGGAGCTAATGTGCATATTTGAGGGACAGAAGGCCTCTATCTTAAGAGAGTTGGAAAATGAACTAGGCATGGAATTAAGGCAATTTTGATTTCATTTGATGAAATTTATTACTCTTTTCATCACCAGACTGAACTTTGACTACACTAATAACGTAGCCAAATATAAAACCTGTGTCGTGCTACATTAGGCCTCCGTTAAAAGAGGTACTAGAACTTTGTAAGTTTTTTGGGACTTAGCCCTAGTAATTTATCAACTTTAAGGAGAGTGGGAAACCCTGGATGCCAAGTGAGTTCACTAAAAGAAACTAATCTCTGAATTAAGGGAAATTTTTGATGAATTGGCTTTCAACATTTACTTTAGGAGAAAAACCAAATGGCTAACATTTAATGACCTTGGCTTCAATGTTCAAAGTAAACCTAGAATCAGATGTAAGCCTATTCAGATGAACATCTAAAAGACCCCAGTATATTACCAAAATATAAAGGAAAAAAAAAGATGGCTTACAAGGGTATCACGACATTCTCCAATACATTCAAGATCAATAGCAACCCGAACATGCTATTAAAATCAATAAGAAAGTTACCCAAAGAATGGTTATGCATTTTGTTCTAGATGGTAGATTAATAATATGTGTTGATGCCTTTAAAGCCAAAAGAAGAAGTCCATAAAGAAATTTATAGAAAAAATGCTAATGAACACTGAATGGTAAAGCAAATCAGGTGATTGGCTATTGCTAGTTAACTCTCGAAGGGATTGCTTTAGCCATGCTCAAAAGTTTCACAAGTGCCAAATCTATGTGGATAAGATTCATGCCCCACCATCACCTCTACATGTCATTATCGCCTCATAGCCTTTCTCTACATAAGGCATGGATATGATAGGACCTATTATCCCTAAAGCTTTTAATGTGTACCATTTTATTCTGGTCAAAATTGATTATTTCACCAAATGGATAGAAATAGCCTTATAAGCCAATGTCATAAGTCATCATATGCAAATTTATGAAGTAAGATACCATCTTCCTATGTAGGTTTCCTGAATAGATCATTACAGATAATATGCACACTTGAAAAATAAAATAATGCAAGTATGTGTTCTCTATTCAAAATCCGGCACCACAATTCAATACCATACAATTTTCAAATAGATAGGGCAATCAAGGCAATCAACAAGAACATTAAGAAAATAATGTAAAAAATGGCTGATATATATAAGGATTAACACAAAAAATTACCTTTCGCACTCCTATTGCACTATAGTTTTGACCTCCATTAGTGTTATCTCATTCTTTTTAGTATATAGTAATAAGGTCATTCTATCTAACGACATTGAAATTCCTTCTCCAAGGGTCTTGATAGAAGCATAGTTGGAAGAAGCCAAATCAGTCATGGATTGAGATGAATAATTAATCTTTATTGATGAAAAAAGGATGAAAGCTATCTATAAGGGGCAAATATACCAAACATGAGTAATGAAAGCCTATAACAAGAGTCCGCCCTTGTCAATTTCACAAAAGTGACTTGGTGCTTAAAAAAACCTCCTAATCCATAAAGATCTTGAAATAAATAGACACCAAACTAGAAAGTGCCTTATGTGGTAAAATAAGCTTTTTTTTGAAAGATCCCTAATCCTAATTAAAATAGATGGTGATGACTTTCCAAACCCAATGAATGCAAATGGGGGAAGAAGTACTAAGCCTAAAAAAGATTTTCGGATGAAAACTCGAAAAGGCATCCTATAATTCTCCCAAAAAAGAAAGGCCTTCTACGAAAACACAAAAGGGTGTCTAGGTAACCAAACCCTCTTAAGTCAAAACTCGAAAGAGCAACTTAAGTAACCTAAGCTTACCCAAATTCAGACTACCTCTAACCTACCTTATCAACCATACATTTAACCAAATCACTAGACCTGAACCAGTCGAAGCCTATCTAACCTAACCAAAATCGAAACTAAACTTAAAAGGAAAAGGTATTATCTATCTAAACTTAGTGCAACCATAATGATATAGGGCAGTCTAAGAGGTCTTTCGAAGGTTGGCTAATATTCAAAAGATTCAACTACTTAAGAAAGATCTAGAAAAGTATTAAATAGAGAATCCATGTCATTAACATCAAGGGCATCAATCGCCTTGGAAAATCCATCCCTTAACTCTCTTAGTATATTTTAGAATTTTTCTTGAGTTGTACCCACTTTTTTGGAATGAAATTACCTATTTTCCTTTCAATCCTTTTTATGTCATACATATGTTCTACATTGCATCATCTTTATCATTTAGTTGATAATGCTTCATAAAAGGATAAAACTAATAATAGGATTTTCTAGCATTACTGCGGGATATATGAATATTTTACTAGAAAATCTACTCATGTCTCAATGCCAACAATGAATTCTATTATCAAAACCTATTTTACCTCAAAGACATTCCCACTCCAAAAGCACACTCAAGACTTCCTTAAGCAAATTTAGTTAAAACAGAGTGACTAAATTTACCCATCGTAAAAAACCTATTTGACCTCCAGCGTTAGCACTTAAAAATCCAAATCAGTCAACTTAATTTTCCAAAAATGGCCCTAGACCTACATAACCTTATACCCAGGGAATAATCCCACTAAGTTTGTAAACCAAAATCCTGGTCATGCAAAAACCCTAAATGCAAGTGAATCAAATTACAAACTAAAACTAACCAATAATATAGACACCCTTTTTGTCTGGGCCATCATCAAAAGTATTAGATGTCATTATTTTTGGTTCCGCTGATAAAAAAGGGTCAGTTTCTCATCATTTATGTCTAAAGAAAGGTAATCCAAGGAGCCAAAGGTACGTACAAGCCATGTTGGTGCATAGATATCAAAATCAAGCTTTCACATCGCCAAAATTCAAATTTTTATATGTGTTATCCATACAAGAGGGTTTGGTATCGATACCTAAGGTGTGGTCTTGATACTTAGGATATTTATATCGATACAGGTTTTAGAAGTAGCTAAAGTTACGATTTTTGGCAAAATGTATCGATATATAAGTAAAAGTATCAATACAAATACATCAAGTATCAATATAGGCCTCCAACTCTCGAGACTAGGAATAATTTTTTGCCCTTGGTATAGATACAGATGTTATTGTATTGATACTCATGGGTAAAAGTTACCTTGTGTACCAATACAAAATGTTTTGTGTCGATACAATAAGGCATGTTTACCCAATTTGAGCGATCTTTCAAATTTTGCACCATTGATCTGAAAATCTAATTCAAACCTAGCTTTGCCACAAAAATCATCAGAATTCATATCAAGCTTTGGCTTTGGGCTTATGATTGGATTTAAACAAATTTTTTAGAACCAAATAGCAATGAGAAGGGACATTTTCATGAAATATATGGTTTGTTAAATGGTATGCTTAGCATTTCTCTAGTTGCAGATTGTTACAGCCTTTACGCACCACTACTTTGCATGGTAAAAAAAAAAAGAAATAAGATTAGTTAAGCATAGTACCTAGAGTTGTCCCTTAGTACATGAAGGAAAACCCTACAATGCCCTTAATTTTGGCTCAAAAACATTGGCTCAACACACTCCATATAAAGGAGCCAAATTTGCTCAGCAAAAGAAGGAAGAGCAATTTATAGACATATCCATCTTGTTCTCAACCATTTTCAAATATCTCCAATAACCTTCAGGCCCAAAAACACTTTCAAAAACAATATTCCATTGCCCTCCATTCCTCAAGTAAAAACTTCATTCTCGTAGTTCTTCCAAACCTCTACCAGAAAACCTTTAAAAACTCAACATTTCACACAAAAGAAATGACTGCATTTTTATATTATTAAGAAATAAGAAAGTAAAAAATAAAAAAACTAAAATCTAATTTGGGTTATGCCAAAACACTTATTCTAGTGGATCTTATGGAGCCCACTTTCATCTTTAAAACCCCTCTCCATAAACATTATAACCAAAAAAGCTTTTTCTTTCATCTTTTTCTTGCTAAAAAATAGCAAAAAAAGGAAATAAGCTAGGCTTAAAGTCACTGTTACAAGTTGAAAGAAAATCCAAGGCTTTTTGGTATATTTTCTCCAACTTTCTCCATTTATTTTTTGTTTTTATCATTTGCATCATTTGAATAAACCATTCATGGTGACATGACCATTTTAGGACTCTCATGCATTATTGTGGCTTTGGTTGTGGTAGTTTTAAGGCCTTGATGATCTTTTTGATGCCTTAATGGTGTTTAAGTGACCAAACACGCTTTTT
This sequence comes from Adansonia grandidieri, assembly GCA_038382065.1. NCBI lineage: Eukaryota > Viridiplantae > Streptophyta > Magnoliopsida > Malvales > Malvaceae > Adansonia > Adansonia grandidieri. The sequence goes on along the minus strand of JBBYHK010209709.1, from coordinate 20,329 downwards.
ATCATTTTTGTCATCCAAACATCCCTTATCTATGCATCTTTGACTTGTTACATCTATAATTAGATGTTTAAAACATTCTTGAGTCTTTATACTAACATGTTTTTGGACATATTCATGCATTTCCTTCCCTTTTGATGAGTTTCATGATAAAAAAAAATGTTGTCTTGAAAATTCCAACATGCTTTTCTTTTTTCAAATATGACCATAACATCTTAATAATATGATTTTCATGCAATCTCCATGTATCTCATTTGTCACCTTCTTGCATTTTTTTTATCTTTTCATTGTCAAAATATCATCTCTTGCTTTTTTAAAGTGTTGTTCATATCCTTATTATGTATGATGCATTATGTTCATAGCATTTTTGTCAAAAATGCTTTCTTGTTAAAAAAAATCTAATTTTAAAAACTAATCCCCAAGTTAAGTCTATGCTGCCTTTAATAGATAGGGAGTAACATGGATTTAATGTTTTCATAATATTGGTCTTCCAATCTTGGGGACAAATCAAACATTTCATATCTAGATTCATGTGAAATAAGTTCAATAATACTATTATTCAAACAAAAAATAACCTTTTTAGTCGACAAAAAAAATAATGAACCTTAGTATTGGTCTTGATCTTAATACCTTTATTCGTGGCATGGCCAGTGGGTTGTTTCATCATCCCAAACTACTCTGGGATGCTAGAATGAAGTCATGATGCCCATGTCACTCTTTTCTTTGTGTCACGAATGTTCAAACGTCCATTGCTTGTGTCTAACCCCAAAAAACCTAAAAAACTAAATAATCTTGTTTTTGCCTCTAGTAGCACTATAGTTTAAATTTAAAAAAAAATTATTTTTGAACCACATATGATTTTTCTAGAATTTTCTAATATTGTTTTGTTAAAAGGCATTGAATTGTCTTTTCAAAGGTATCTCATTTGCCCTCAGGTCATTTACGATGAGGGAGTTATGATTTTTCAAACCTTTACTATTTGGACCCTTGGAATCAGTGCATTACATTCTGTTTGGAATGTTTCAACTCATCGGATGATTTTCCTATATTGTTTTTAACATTTCACCTAGAAAGTTTGTAAAGTTCCCTTTTAAAAAAGATATTATTTGTGATTTAACAATCCATAATAAGTCTAAAATAATTTTAAAAATTCCATCACACATTTTATCTTATACATGCTACCAATGTCAAAACAAGCCTAACTTGAAAAATTAATTCCGCCTAGAAAGCGATTTTTTAGGATTTATGAGATATTTTCACATTAATTCTTATCGAGTTACCTTTCTAAGAATACCTTGCTGACTCCCTAAAACCTTCAAAAGAACCTAAAACAAATTTGAGAAAGGTGACAGAGCAATGTTGTCCCTTATTTTTTAGAATCAAAATTAACTTGATTTCCTGAATCACCATCTTCGAGGTATCAAAACATCTCAAAATTCGATTAACTCCCTCACAACAAGCCTTTTAGGCTCGGATCAAGGCCAAGACAAAGATATATTTAATTAGAATCCTTAATTTCCTAGTTTAAAAATACCTTTTTCCCAAAATATTCTTTTCTTTTAATACATCAAAATTTTCATTCTTGGGGATACTCCAACCCCACCACTTTGAGGGGATACTCTAACCCCATTTTTCACTGAAGAAATTAAATTTACTCTTTCAAATTTACTCGAAATTCCTAATTATTTTTCTTAAATAACAAAAAATTTTCATTCTCCAACATTGTTTTCCATAAAAAAAACTCAAATTTTCTCCATCGAATTTATCCGAGATTCTTAATTATTTTCTTAAAATATCAACATTTTTTATTTTTGGGGATACTTCAACGCTACCTCTCCGAGGGGATACTCAAACCCATTTTTACCTAAAAATCTAAAGATTTTCTTCCCTCCAAATATCCGAAATTGTTTCAATTAAAAACTTTTTTGTTCTTTAAATTACCATCAAATCCAGACACATCACAAAATTATCATTTCAATTATTCTTTAATAATCAAAGACAATTACAATATATATTCTGATCATTCTTCTCTTTTACATTTTCTATAGGTGATTGTTTCTCTATGATATTATTCTTTTCTTTTTCATTCTACTAACTCGTTTCCTTTTTGTAGTGACCATTATGCTTTCGTATTTAAAAAATGTTTCAAAAAAAAGCTTTATAAAGCAATTTCTATATCGGTATCTCTCTAATGCCTAATACGGAACAATCAAAATTTTAAAATTTAATCTGAAATTTATTTTCATAAAAAATCCCTATGCTCCTTATTCTTCCACGATGCATAGGTGGTATAAAATTTTTTGTCAAAACTCGCATCTACAATTTCCATAAAAGTTTAAGCATTAAAGGGGATTATATCTAAATAATGACTAAATGGAACCAATTAGACTGAACCAAACTAAGACATAGTTAGCAGGTACCGATTTCAGACATCATGGGGGGGCTAATCCTTCCCCACATGTAAGCAACTCCTTAACCCAACCAATGAATCTTTGGATGCTATAGACTTTGAAATTAATATTTCGAGTTTCGTAACTTGGGATAATGTTTCCAAATGGCATTCGATCATGCTTAGCCTAAAATGGTCGGTGGTAACTCCAAATTTATGGTTATTTTATGGTGACTTTCTAAGACTAGTTGGATAAGCAATTCATCTAACAGTCTTTATCTCCCTTTCATATTATCATGCCTAATCCAACTCAAAGGCTCTGACCAAACACCATATATTTTTAAGTCAAACACACTCCCACTTCGAATCATCCAAAATAAGCAGGAAAACTTGAGGGGGCAAGTGGCAATAGCTTGGCGACCCCATTGGGGATAATTTAAAGAGTTAAGCCTGTGACTAGATATATCTCACTCGATTCTTGGCTTTTTTGAATTCCATCATGACTTGGTTATAATCCTCTTCACCTTTATCTACCAACTTTTTTATCATTCACGGTTTTTTTCCTGTAATTGTCAAGGACTATTTCATTCCCAAATAAATATTGACTCAAATAAGTATAGTAATATGGGAGTAAAACAAAAGCTTTGGCTGTTTTCCTAACGCTAGCATATACATTAGATTCCCACCACACACCATGGCAAGGTTATGGTCCTAACTACTAGGAGGAAGAGAGTCATCTGCCTTCATAAGTATCCCTCCATATAGGCATGGCAAAACCTTCTGAGCTATAAATTACCTATGTCTCTTATGAGTACCTCTTTACATTTGCATAAGGAAATAATCTACCAAATTAAATGCATTCCACCAAACCCACAATGGGCCTAGAATCGAGGTGCCTCAGCTGCCCTTACCGAATGAAAGAGTAATTCAAATACTCATTTAGGCATCCTCTTAAACCCATATAGTTGACCCTATTAGAAAACCATGTTAAACCATACTGAAGTGATGCTAGAATAACCCAAAGAATAAGGTCACTCAAGTAAACACTCTTTACCTTTACTCTTATACACCATGTTACGTAGGTGATAATGGACATTGTCACCTGTATTTGTTATTTTATTTTAAGATCATTTTTAGGGTATGCTGCTGTGTTCTATAACTAACCTCTTCAATAAGTAAGTAATGACGAATGAATGTCATCGCCAACAATACCCAATGTCATCCTAAAAGTTCACATCCGACTAAATTAAGCCATCATGCTGTCAAAATGATAGCTTAATAGGTACCTGTCATAAGTGGTGATGAATGAACGTCGCCAATTAATTGGTCAATCTTGTCCTCATAAAGCATCGTGTCACCTTGCTAAAGGCAATTTTAACTCAGACATGCTATTATACTGTCCAATTGTTGTCAATTGTCATGTTCACCCCTAGGCATCATATCGCCTATTATCTGGGCAATTTATGTGATGTATTTTTATTGCTATTTTATATATGCCTTTATTTTTATGATTATTACTTCGTGCAATCACTAACTTGTTTCGTTTTTGTTTTTTTGTTTGATGCATACAACATTTCATCATAATTATCATCAATACTGGACAATTGGCCAATGGTTTAAGAGCAACAGTCCACTTCAGATTTAAAGCCTTTTGAAGAAGTCCAAGCATGGTTAGAGCACTAGCAGCGTGAAGATGAGGATGTTCTCAAACCTAGGTATGTCTCAATAATGCATGAAAAGGTTAAGATAAGGTACAGTCATAATGATTAGCAAGATTTGAAGTATGTATGGACCATTTGGGATAATATCGAGAGGGAATTATTCATGAAAAGATACAAAGACATAGCCCTTTTGCTTTCATTTAGATATTGGTCTATTGTAAGTAGCATCTAATTTTTGGAATCTAGCATATCGCTGTTTCACTTTACTAATAAAGATATGGTCCCTACAGTTGATGAATACATTGTTTTACTCAACATTGAGAGGGTTAAGACTGATAGAATATATTGTAAGGCTTTGTATCCTCTAACTTTTAAAAAAAGATTAGCTCAGATTCTCGGGACAAAGGAGTCCTAGATTAAGGATCATATCAAGATGAAAGTTCATTACATAGGCTAGTTTGAAAAAAGTAATGGCAAGTACCGTTGATATTCGAAAAATGCAAGATATCTATGCTCTAGCCATATATGGTCTAGTTATATTTTTGAAAACATTAGGCTACGTTAAAACTGCAATAGCAGATCTTTTTTCCTGATTGTACTGCAACATCAATCTCGTATTGGCCATCGTTGCTAAAACTATTTAAGCTCTCCGTTTTTGTAAGAAAACAAGTATGGGTTGATTCATCAGATATACACCATTTCTCTATATCTAGATACAACTTTTTACCTAACTTTAGCTTTATCTCCAAGGTCCTTGAAAAGGAATGGTCCCAAGAGAAGTCCTAAGAGCCATAGATCCAGAAATTCTTAAACTTCAGTGGAGAAGAGGTGACGTGGAAGGCCCATTGGTTTCCACCATAGACAATCATATAACAATTCAAAGATTATAATTGTGCGCTGCTTATGGGATTATAGGGAAGCACTAGTTATGCACCTATCTTGGTCCTACGACAATTTCAGTGTCGACAACATATTCCTTTTGTTTAAGACCTTGACCAGTGGGATTTCAATTATGGTAAGCCTAATTACAAATATAAAGTTTAGCTAACCTTTCAAACTTAGAGACAAACCTATTGTATGGAAAGGCATTAGAGAGGAAGTAGCATGACTCCAGGATATGACGAGTGAAGAATCCGTCATATCAATAACTCTTTACCTTTGTCTGCTATTGGAACATCACAAGTATTAGGTAATGAATTTCTCTCTGGGGTCGAATTGCTCAAGCGCTAGTTAGAATAAGAAAAAGTGACATTCACCAAGGAAATTGCTCACTTAATGGAGAAAAAGAGTCAATTAGAAATAGACCTCCACCTCTAAGATGTTGAGGTGAGTTGGATCATTAAAGAAAAAAATCACTTCAAAGAAGATCTCGAGAATTTAAGGAAAGACTATATAGCCTTTAGCAAATCAAGCAAGTCACGATGTCTTGCTAAGTTGTCAGTTGAATGGGAGACATAAATTGCTACCCTAAAAAAAACTACATCAATATAAAAAAGATGCCAAGGTTAATAGGGAAAAGCTTGTTAAAACCTAAGCCTTTGCATTAACTTATCGAAAGAAGAATGGATGGCTAGAAGCTTGAGTACAAGATTTGAGAACATATCGGGTTGAGAATGAGACTTTGACATTTAGAATTCAAGATTTAGAGCATTCTCTTTAAGCTTACTAAGGCTAGGTTGATGAATTAGTGAAAGTCTTCAAACATCAAAAGCAAGAATAGCTCCCAGTGATTTATCACGCATGCTAAAATTATCAAAACCATCATCCTTATCTCACCAAGCAGATTAAGGTAGCCTAGTTGGAGGCCGAGAACATGATAGACGTAGCCCTACCCTTAACATGTGACATCTTGCCTATCGGAGCCCATAAGTACGATTTATTATATTTTATGAAACATGTGATCAAGCAATGTAACCTTGTTAGGCATTTTTGAATGTAATCAGGTGTAATTGGGATATTTTATTGCTTTAATGAAAGATGCTATTGATGTAGCTGCTCCCTGAGTCCGATTGTCCGATAAGCATTTGCATGACTAATTTAATTCTTTTACTACTTTATGCATATATGTTAATTGTCATTAAATTGCTTATTCATTTTCATCTCATCAAACATGCTCATGACACATAATAAAAGTCTAATCCGATAATAATCTAAAATGAAGGTGCTCTAAAACATGAAACTTATAGTTCATGATCAGTATAACACTCATAATCATCTAAAAACAATGGAAAACGATAACCAAGCTTGCACTGAGAGACTTGAACTCATGTATAAGGAGCTTCAAGAGCAATCACTCCGAAAGAATAAAAAATTCCAAGCTTAAATTGCGAAATTAACTAAGTTATTATCTGAAGCTTTGAAGGAAAAAGGGCAAACGAGCACAATCGACGTAGGAAAAAAACTAGCTAACCTTGGGAGCAACTTGAACAGTGGTATTGAAGCCATCAATGCTCAAGAAATAGCATTGCATGGACATTATCCTTCGATGGCAAATGTCCCATCTACTCAACCATTCATTTACATTAACCCGGTAATAGCATCCTATCTTGTTTAAGGGTTTTAGGGTATGAGCTTTTCATCGATAAGGCTTATAGTCCCAAATCTCAATGAGCAAATGGAACAAGAAAAAACAAAGAGATCCTTAAAACATGATGGCATAAATAGGTATCAGTCATTGGAAAAGTGCCTTCAAGCTATCGAAGGAAGTGACAAATTTGGTACTACAAACATAAAATCTTTGGGATAGTTTCCAATCTAGTCATCCTGCCTAAATTAAAAGTGTCAAATTTTGAAAAGTACAATGGGACTATAGACTATACAGCATACTTTTGCATGTATTGTTATAAGATGGTCAGATAAGAAGAGAATAAAAAGCTATTGATTTATTTTTTCCAGGTTAGTCTAACTGGGGTAGCTATTCGATGGTATATAAGGCTTGATCCTATAAGATTTCAAACATAGGCAGATTGGCTTGTGCCTTCCTTGATCAATATAAACATGTGTTAGACTTGGTCCTAGATCGTCTCTCCCTTATGAACATGGAAAATAAATCCTCTGAAAGCTTCAGGCAATATACCTAGAGATAGAAAGAGGAAAATGCTTAAGTCTACCCTCATTTGACCAAGAAAGAGACAACGGTCATATTTATCAGCACTTTGTGAGCTTTCTATTACAAAATGTTGGTTAGAAATACCACAAAAAATTTTATCGACATAGTTATATTGGGCAAAATTATCGATAACGCTATCAAAAGTGGCAAGATATCCATTGGAGAATCATTCGAATTGGTCAAGAAGTCAACAACTAAGGGAAAGGAAAATGAGGTGAATGCTGTTAGCGGAAGTCCTATCACGTTTAATCAGAATTTGCTTCTGGTGCAAGGTATATACCTCTGAAAATGTTGCATCTAGGCTTTGACCCTTACTCATCAATGCCACAATCGATCCATTCTATCGAGATAGTTCTTACAATGAACTTTGCATCGAATCTCTTTCAAAACACAGCCCAAAGCATATAATCTGGTAAGGCAAACAATGAAAAAGCTCTAAATAATCAACCTACATTCCAAGAGAGGGAACATTTTGAGCCACTTCCTTACTCCTACAAAGAGATTTACTGCCGTTTATTGGTAGGTTAGTTAATGGCCCCAGTATTCACGAGCCCAAGATCACCTCTATACCCAAAATGTCACAATGAAAATGCCTATTTTGAGTGCCACACTAGGGCACAGGCCATTCTATTGAAAACTACACCTCATTTAAGAAAAAAGGTAAGGTCTACTAAAAAAGAGCGTGATTAAGGTTAAACAAGGGCTTTGGACCTAACATTAGAGCCAATCCACTTCCTAACCATGCAGAGCCAAGAATAAATACAGTGATTGAAGGGAAAAATGTTAGGTCAAAAAAAACATCGAAGAAGTTAAAACCCCACTGAGTAAGGTATGGCAGGCTTCCATGAAGATAGAAATAGTGTTGGGTGTTGAAAACTAGAGTAAAAAAGCCATTAACCATTGTGCTGCCACTAGGGTCTAGGGCACACTCTACAACACTACATATTTTTCCTAGAGATGTCCAAGGTAAGATGAACTGATCCAAAATTGAGTTTTATAAGGAGTAGGACGTGCGCATATGTTCGTCTATTAATGCCATAGATAAGGTTTAAGTTGTTTCCTGAACATGGAAAAAATAGCTGACTAAAGCTTCAAGCAATACGCTTTGAGATGGAAGAGGTCACCCAGATTCACCCTTAATAATAGAGAAAGAAATAATTATTAAATTTATTGGCACATTACAAGTGCCTTATTATGAGGATATAGTGAAGAAAATCCCAAGAAGCTTTGCAAATATCATCATATTATGTGGAACAATTGATAAAGCCATAAAAAGTAACTCAGGGAAAAGAGATACCCTTCAAGGGCAAAGGGAAAGGAAAAGTGGATGCTAGACAACAACAGAAATCTACTACTAAAGCCAATTTATCTTAAACTCGTGTTGAGTTAGATGTTAGTGGAATGGCTATTGAAGAAGATTATGAGGTTGCAGAAACTGCAGATGAGGTCAAAACGCCAATGAATTTGGTCTAGTAAATCTTGGTACAAGCCGAATTGGTCAATAGGGTCGAAAAGATAAAGGAAAGAGTTGAGGACTTTTGCGATTTCCATATCATTTATGGCCACACTCTTCAAATGTGCAAAGAGTTTTGCACTATGGTTTAAAGGGTGATGAAAAAGGCAGCATTGAATTCTATGATAAAAAGTGAGCCTTATATACCAAATTTGAAGATGCGCTACCATCTGTCAACACCATAGAAAGGGAAAGGAATAATCCTACTTATGGTGTTGGAAGGCCATTAGTCTTGTTTGATAATCGATCGAGAGTCGGAGCTACCCCTATTCAGCCCATTTCAAAAATGATCATTCATCTTCCATCCGCTTTTCCCTTATAAGGATGATAAGACAATTCCTTGGAAGTACAAAAGCAAAACCTTAATCATCAGAAATTAAGTCAGTGAACATTAACCTTTTAGGGGTAAGCCATCTAAATCAGAGTGGCAGATGTTTTGCACCTGTTGCATTGAAAGGTGAAACTTAATAAAAGAATGGTACTCCTATTTCTCAAGCATCAAAGTCTGTAACCAAAGACTCAAATCTGATAGCTGTCAAAGAGCCAGTGAGTGAGAAAGAAGCTAAAAAATTCCTTAAATTGATCAAGCATAGTGAATATAGCATCATCGATCAGTTAAACAAGCAGCCTGCCAAGATATCTATGCTATCGCTACTATTGAATTCTAAAGCTCATAGAAATGCTTTCCTCAAGGTCTTGAATGAGGCATATGTTCCTTCAAACATCTTGATAGGCTCGTTGGATCGCCTGGTAAGCAACATCACTGCCAATAGTTTTATATTTTTCCATAATAATAAAATCCCTTATGGAGGAAAAGGAAACTATAAAGCTCTTCACATCACCACATACTACAAAGGTAACATATTGCCTAAAGTGCTCATTGATAATAGATCAGCTTTGAATGTAATGCTCGTATCATGTTTGAACAAGCTCCTTATCGATATGACTCATATATAAAATAGTTGCATGATTGTGTGACCATTCGATGGAACTTGTAAAAAATGTCATGGTAAACATCACCATTCCACTCCAAATTGACCCATGCACTTATGAAGTAGACTTCCATGTAATGGATATACCTTATCATAAAATTACCTATTAGGAAAGCCTTGGATTCACTTTGTAGGGACAATGACGTCATCACTACATCAAAAGTTAAAATTCATCATCAAAAACAAATTTTCAGCATCAGAAGAGAAGAAGATATCATTGCCACTACCTTAACTGAGTTTGTTAATGCCACTTATGTTAAGGAGGGGTTGCCAATGCATGAGCCTCATCTATTGAAGAGCACTCATATGGGTCTAAAGTTAATCATCAACAAAAGTGCTCAGGCCAGAAAGAGAATAAAAAAACACCTCTAAGGGATTGCCAGAGCCCTGAAAGTTGTCAACCAGGTTGACAAAAGAGGTTTAGGATTCAAGCTTAGTGCACTACAGAAAAGAAAACAAGCTTAAAAGAACTATAAGAAAATGATGGCTCGTTTATTGGGAAAAGACATTGGATATGAACCAATGATGTTCCCACCACTCTAACCGTCCAAGAGGACATATGAATACCAGCTTCGCCAATGTCATGATCATATGAACAAGACATTTTGGGATCTCTCTATCAATGCAATTGGTAAACCAGAGACGTTAGCAATAAACTAAAAGACTGGTTTATACCCTTAAGGGTTTGTTTCAAGCGTTTGGATTGAAACTAAAATTCCTATGTTGTTTAAGTTTGTTTCAAAGTAATGCTAAGAACTGAACCTACATACTTTTGCCTAGGAGCATTGTAGGATCCTTTGTATGGGTATCCCTTTATTAAGTATTATCAATGAAAATGACTAAGCATTATGCATTTCATCGTTTGTGTTCATTTTCATAGTTCTTGCCAACTTTTAGACATTTCCCAACATATTTTTCACCTGCATTATTCTTTTTCCATATTTTTACATAACCGAATAAAGGTGATGAATATTCATACAAAGACTCTGGATATCGATTTTAAGCAACTAATTTGCATCAATGAGGTTGAGGTTGAAAGGGATTTTGAAGAGAACACTTTACCTCTAGACCTTCTAAAACTAGTTGAACAAGAAGAAAAACAGGTATTGCCTCATGAAGAACCTTTGAAACCTTAAACCTTAGAACGAAAAAAGATAAAAAACAAAATCAAAATTGAAACCTCTATAAACTCATTAACCCGAATCGAACTAATATGTTTCTTCTAAGTAATACCGATATTGTTTGCTTGGTCCTACTAGGACATGCCCAGATTAGACACCAACATTGTGGTCCATAAACTTCCCCTCAAACATGAATGTAAGCCCATACAATGAAAACTTAGAAGGATGAAACCTAAAATGCTTCTAAAAATTAAAAAGAAAAAGTGAAAAAGCAATTTGAGGCAATGTTTCTTGAAGTACCCAGATACCCTAAATAGGTAGTTAATAAAGTATTCATTCCTAAAAAAAATGGCAAAATGCGAATGTGCATAGATTATAGGAAACTAAATCACATTGGTCCAAAAGATAATTTTTGTTTGCCTCAATTGACACCTTAGTAGACAATATTGCTAAAAATGCACTATTTTCCTTCATGGATAGATTTTCGGGTTATAATTAAATTAAAATAGTAGCTGAAGACATGGAAAAAACCACTTTTGTGACCATGTAGGGCACTTTTTGTTATAAAGTAATGTCCTTTAGGCTCAAGAACATTGGGGCAACCTATCAAAGAGCGATAATAATATTGTTCCATGACCTCATGCATAAAGAAATAGAGGTTTATATGGATAATATGATCGCCAAATCGCGAAATGAGAGTGAACACATGGTTAAATTGTGAAAACTCTTTAAACAGCTTTGCAAATACTAGCTCAAGTTAAACCTTGCCAAATGCACATTTGGCATGCATCTGCAAACTTTTGGGCTTCATTGTAAGTGAAAAAGAAACTGAAATCGATGACAATATGGTCAAGGCCATTTAAAACCTACGACCACCTCAAACTTAAAAGGAAATGAAAGGTTTCTTGGAAGGGTTAAACCACATAGCTCGATTTATATCTCAGTTGGTTGACAAATCGACCTAATCTTTCAACTATTTCAAAAACAAAATCCTAGAGAATGGAAAGAAGAATGCCAAGAAGCTTTCAAGAATGTCAAAAACTACCTTTTGAACCCTCTAGTACTTGTGCCACCAGTGCTTGGTTGACCTTTAATCTTATATTTATCAGTTTTTGACAAGTCAATAAGATATGTATTAGGTCAATATGACGAGTCAAGAAAGAATGAATAGGCTATCTATTATTTAAGCAAAAAGTTCATGGAATATGAAAATAACTATTCAGCCATAGAGAAGCTATATTATGCTCTAGCTTGGGCAGCCTAGAAGTTAAGATAATATATGCTATTCCACACTATGTGGCTAATCGCCAAACTTGATCCCATCAAGTTTTTGTGCAAGGTCCCTGTTTTGTCAGAAAGATAAGCCATGTGTCAAGTCTTGCAGTTTGAATATGACATCATGTACGTGAACCAAAAAGCCATCAAGGGTAGCACAATAGCAAATTTCTGGGTAAGCCAAGCAATTGACGACTATCAACCTTTGGATTTTGAACTTCTTAATAAAGGTTTAACGTGCATATCCAAGGTAGATGCCATAGCCTATTAAAATTCATCTTGGAAAATGTATTTTGATGGATCTTTCAATGCGTTAGGACATGAAATCAAGGTAATTCTTATCTCATCTGATCAAAACTACGACCCTTTTCACTGTGAAATTAAACTTTGATTGCACCATCAATATAGCTAAATATGAGGCTTATGTCATAAGACTCAAACTTGCATTAAAATGTGTATCCGAACATTGTAAGTATTTAGAGATTCTACCCTTGTCATCTACTAATTGAAAAAAGACTGGCAAATGTGTGATGCTAAGTTGATCCCTTATGGGAATCTAATCTTTGAACTTAGAAAAGAATTCTATGATATTAGCTTTCAGCATTTACCTTGAGAATCAAACGTTGCTCCCACTTAGATAGGCACCTATACAACTTTGGTGCATTGTCAAAATGTCAAAAAAGAGAAAAATAGCTTGCCATCTTTCAATACATCAAAGATCAACAATACCCAGTGTGCTACCGAAAATGACAAGAAAATCATCCGAATGATAGCTACAAGCTTCATTTTGGATAGTGAGGTTTTCTATGAGTTAGGATCAAATACTACCCCAATGCGTAGATTGCTTTGAAGCTAAAAGAATTTCCAAGGAATCCATGAAAGAGTTTTCGGTATGCATGCTAACAAACATCGAATGGCAAAACAAATCATGCGATCAAGCTACTATTGGTTGACTCTTGAAAAGGATTGCATCGACTATGCACAAAAGTGCTACAAATGTCAAATCTACGCAAACAAAATCCATGTCCCACCAACAATGCTACATGTTATAATAGCCTCATGGCCTATTGCTATGAAAAACATGGACATAATTAGACCGATTACCCCTAAGGCTTTAATGGGCACCATGTCATTTTGGTCGCTATCAATATTTCACTAAGTGGGTGAAAGCAGCTTCATATGCAAATGTCACAAAATCTATTGCATACAAATTTGTGAAATGGGATATCATCTACAGATATGGCCTTCTCAAGCAAATCATTACTAATAATGCATGTGACCTAAAAAACAAGATGATGTAAGCAGTATGCTCTATATTCAAGATTCAACATTGAAATTTTGCCCTATACTATCCAAAAATGAAGGAGGTAGTTGAAGCAGCCAACAAGAATATCAAGAGAAAAGTCGAAAAATAGTTAAGATGAACAAAGATTGGCATGAAAAGTTACTTTTTGCATAATATGCCTATCGCACAACAAAATGACTTCTTAGTCTACGGCATAGAGGCTGTCCCACTTATCGAGGTTGAAATCCCTTCACTCAGATCTTGATGGAATTACAACTTAAAAAGGTCAAGTGGTTCAAGAACCGGTATAAGTAGCTTAATCTTATCGAAGAAAAATGAATGAAAGCCATTAATCATGGGAAGATGTATCAAAATGCATAATGAGGGCCAATAGCAAAATGATTCATCTTTAGCAATTTCAAGAAGCTAACTTAGTACTCAAAAAATTCCTCTTGACCCATAAAGATGCTCGAGGAAAATGAACCCCAAATTGGGAAAGATCATTCGTGGTAAAGTGCGTATTTTCTGGAAGAGCCCTGATTTTAACCAAAATGGATGGTAGCGATCTGCCTAATCCCATGAATTTTGATTCCATCAAGAAACACTATGCCTGAAAAGGTTCTAGAATGAAAACCCAAAAGGGGCATCTTCTTCTCCTTCTACTTTCATTCTTACCCAAAAAAAGCATTTAGGAAAAATACCCGACTTAAGTAGAAAACCTGAAAGGGCGGCTTAAGTGACCAGACTTTCCTTTACCCGAACCAAATCAAGCCTAAACTATCACCAGCCTAGATCAGCACCAATTTAAACCTAGACTTATAACCTTAATCAAGACACTAAATCATAACTTAATTCACCTATTCTATGCTAACCTACTCTACCAAATCCCATCCTTGCCTACACCTAAAAAATAGAGATATCTAACCTTGAGGCCTCCATCCCACCATATGGCAATTTGATCAATCTTCTTATGATTAACTGCTTGAGAATAATTTTTGAAGATACTCAGTGGAAGACTTATGTCATCAACATCTGGGGCTAAATAGCCAAGAAAACCCCTCTTAACTTTCTGTATCTTAAAATTTTTTATGATCTCATAATTTGTCATAACTTGCACCTTCTTCCTTTTGAACGAAATACATGCTTCCTTTCATACAAGGTCTTTTTGTAACTCATGCATCCCATGTTGCATCATGTTTATCATTTAACTGATAATGCTTGATATATGAATGGAATTGATAATAGGATTTCCTAACATTACTTAGAAAGATAGAACTTTGTAAAGACTTTGTTTCATGTCTAAAGACCAAGAATGAACCTTAAGGCCATAGTTAGTCTTGCCCTTGGACCTTACATCTTGAAAACGTACTCAAAACCTCTCTTCAATAGACCTTAGCCTAAAGATAAAGAGCCAAAATTCTTTTCCAACCGTCATCCTAATGAACAATGTTCAAAACAGTCCACCTAGACTATTAAAGACATTCTTTGAATCATAATTGGCAAAAAGAAATCTTCTATACTCACTAGCAAACTCATCACAACAAAAGCCCCAAAACATGAGCCATTTAAGCTCAGGTCTGTCCTTTCACAATCACGGACCACTCATACCTCCCAAAAATGGCCTTAACATTTGAAGCCTCTAGAAATCTAAAGCAAAATCAACAAAGCTCAGGGCTAGAAGCCACCGTATCAAACTGGTAAAAGGTCAGACAATTGAAAAGGCCTGAAAAATGATTATCAGATTAGATTTTTAAATCATCACTTCTGCATCACTTAATCATGCATTTACATCATTCAGTAGCTAACATTCTTCATATATGAACTTTTACCCCCAAAAGTCAAAATTAAACAAAACCTCATGTTTTTAAAAAGCCTCAAAAGGTTGTAGGTAAGAATCTTTCGTCTCCATAAATTAAAAAAAAACCATTTAAGAAAGGTACTTAAAATCATATCATTTTATTCCTTAAAGAGCATGATGCCTTTTTCTTTTTAGTCCTTAAATAGTAGGATGACTTTTTGCCTTCTAGTCCTCAAAAAGTAGGACGCCTTTTTCTTTTTAGTCTTTAAATAGTAGAACGTATTCTTCCTTTCTAGTCATCAAAAAGCAAGATGTCTTTTTCTTTGTAGTCCCCAAAGAGTAGGATGCCTTCTTTTTAATCCTCAAAAAGTAAGACACCTTTTTCTTTTTTGTCCTCAAAGAGCAGGACACTTACCTACCTCAGTCCTTAAATAACAGGACGCTTACCTATCTCAATCTTTAAAAAGCAAGATGCTTGCCTACCTCAGTCCTCAAAGAGTAGGACACTTACCTATCTCAATCCTTAAAAGAGGGCACTTGCCTAGCTTAGTCCTCAAAGAGTAGGATGCTTACCTACCTCAGTCCTTAAAGAGTAGGACATTTACCTATCTTAGTCTCTTAAGAGTAGGACACTTACCTACCTCAGTCCTCAAAGAGCAGGATGCTTACTTACCTCAATCTTCAAAGAGCAGGATGCTTACCTACCTCTATCCTCAAATAGTAGGATGCTTATCTACCTCAGTCCTTAAAGAGTAGGGCATTTACCTATCTTAATCCTCAAAGAGTTGAACATTTACATACCACAGTCCATAAAAAAATGGATGCCTATAGAGTCTATCTTTAAAGAGCAAAACATTTACATACCTCAATCCACAAAGAGTTTAACGCCTATAGAGTCAAAACCTACACTAGCTGGCGGCTATCTAGGAGGTTAAACCTAAGAAACCACAACTTAGTAAGGTCAAACCCTATAAAACTCATTAAAATTTTTTATCTATTGGGATCATTATCGATATATTCGACCTCTCTCAACATAATGCTAACTAGATCCCCATTTTCCTATAGGCACTAAAGAGGCATTATTTCACCCCAAACAAAATAATGTTTATTTGTTCTTGCCCTATTCCTGATACTTAGCAATGGCCAAAGAAGGATAGTTGCAAACACCTCATTTTGTCCAGGCCATCATTAGAGGCATTGAAGGTCATTATTTTGAGTTTTACGGATGAACACAAATCAATTTCCCAGTTTTATCCAAAGCAAGGTAATCCAAAGAGCCAAAGGTATGTACAAGTCATCTTGGTGCATAGGTATAAAGAAAATAGCCTCTCATATTGCCCAAATTCAAATTTTCACATGTAGCATCTATACAAGAGGGTTTAGTATCGAAACCTAAGGTATGGTTAAGATACTTAGTGTTTTTGTATTGATACAAGCCTTAGTAGTAGCTAAAGTTATGATTTTTGATAAATCCATGAAATATTGATGTAGGCCTCTAAAATTCATGACTGGTGTAGATACCTTATTTTGTCCGGGCTAAATTTTAGCAATCTGAAGCACAGGATGTAAGAGGGGAGATGATCACCGGGCGACGTTAAGTATTTTAAAGAGGTCAATAAGGCCTAGTGATCAAATCAAAGGTAAATACAAAGATGTGGCATCAAATGACGTAGTTTAAGGCATCCGAGGACAAAAGGTATGAGAAAATTCACAATTTTACTTGAATGTATCAATACATAGTTCTCATGTATCGATACAATGCTCCAACGTGCCAAAATTTTGAAATGTCCTTATTTGTATCGATACAACATGCAGATGTATCGATACATAAGCCTCATATCAATACAAGACCTTATGTATTGATACTAGGCCATGCCAGGACCAAAACATGCATTCTGTAAAGAAATGTATGGATACATATCAACATATATCGATACAGATCATTGTATCGATACAATGTTCATTGTATCAATACCATCAAGGTTTTTGGACCAAATGTATCGATACATTATGCAATGTATCGATACATGCAGGCCATTTTCACAGTCCAGGCATTGTTGACTCATCCACCATTGATCCAAAACTCGATTTTAAATCATTTCTTTGCATCAAGAAAGATTAAAACACATGTCAAATTATGAATTTAGATTTTGAATTAATCAAAACATTTTTTTAAGTCTAAATTAAAGCAAAAGGGTTAATTTCATTTGATCACCTTACTCCTCCCTAGTTGTTAGCCAATGTCACCATCAGTCACCCTATTTGCTAGAAAATCATTTTTAGCATTTAAACCAGCCACCTCGTGCCCATCAAATTGGCAGCAAATGGCTCCGTATAGCCACCATATAGCCACCATGCTGACATCACCTTGTCCCTCTTGAGAAATGGCTAAAAACACCTCCAATTTGGCTCCAAAAGGCTGGTATAAATGACCCACTTCTATCTCAGCAAGAAAAGTTTAGATTCCAGCTCATTTTCACTCCTAAAAACACATTCACACATCAAAAAAACAAATCCCGTAGCTCTTTACTTAGCACCCAAAAACAGCCCTAAAACACTCACCTCTTAACCTCTACACATTCTAAAAATCACCCTCATCCATACCAGGACCAAAACCTCATCGTTTCTCTCTTTTTCTTGCTTATTTACAATAAGGAAAAGAGGGAAATTCAAGCCATCTCTGTTGCTCCAACTATTTGGCTAAAGTTAAAGTTTTGTTGGTATAACTCCCTACTCTATCATTTACATTTTTTGTTTTTCAGCATCTTTATCATTTGAGGGAACTCTCCATGTTTCCATCAACCTCTTAAGATTATCATGCATTATTGTGGCTTTTGATTGTGGTAGTTTAAGATTTGGATGCCTTAATACCGCTTTGATGTGCCAAATGCCTCATTTCCTCCTCATTAGTGTGATACTTCTTGCTCATGCATTTTAAGCCATATCCATGCATCTTGTTATCCTTAATCCATCTATGAATCACTAGCCTAACACATTTCATGCACATTTACTCATTAACTTGCATGAATCATTATCATTTTCAGCATCCATAACATTTTCTTATCAAAGTGCATAACACTTTCTTTGTCCAAGCCATTAGTAAAATTAGCATCCCCATTTATGTTATATGCCATCCCCTTGTATGTTTGTTGTCAAAATGCATGTTTGATGGCCGATAAAAACTGATTTTCAAAACCCCCAAGCCAAACATGTTAACCTCAACCAATAAGGGTTAGCATGGACTTAGTATTTTCCTTAAAGCTAGCAAAATATCTTAGGAAAAATTAAGTTTTCCAGATCTGGAATCTTGGTTAAACAAGCTCAAATCTTCTGATTTTGAAATGAAAATGGTCTTACAATTATCCCATCAATGTTTGTACCTTTTTCTTGAGTCAAAACCTTGAGTAGTGCGATCAATAAGCTGTTTCATCATCCCAAACTACTCTAGGGCTTGTGCAAATAAGCTTATGATGCTCTTGCCACTCTCACAGAGCTTATGATGCTCATGCCACTCTTTCGCTTCGGTCATAGATGTTTGAATGTCAATGACTCGAGTTTGGAACCGTAGACATAAAAAATAAGAAATATCCCCTGCTTTGCTTTATCCCCTGCTAGCAGCACAACTGTTGCAAATTGAAAAATCACTTTAAAATCCTAAATGATTTTTCATGAATTTTTTGATTTTTTTTATCAAAGCATGTCGAATTATATTTAAAACGGTGTCATATTCACCCCTGGATCAGTTTGGATGAGAAAGTTATAATTTTTCAAATCTAAACTGTCTAGAACCTCTGGAATCTGAACATGTATTCTGGTTGGGCCATTCAGGCCCACTAAATGATTTTTTCAAATTTTTCAAATATTTTTCCTAAAAAGTTCATGAAATTCCCTTTCTAGAAAGGTATTATTTGCAATTTTCTAATACCAAATAAGTCCAAATGATTTTTCAAAGTTTGACACACCTTGTTCACCGTATACTCTGCCAGCAGCAAAATTGATCCAAATTTGAAAATTTATTCTCTTAGAAAGTGACTTTTTGGGATAGTGGGAATATTTTTAGGATGACCCTCATCGAGTCACCTTTCTAATGGTGTCTTATCCACCTTCTAAATCCTTAGAATCAATTTAGAATAAATTTGGGAAGCAAGATAGAGCGATGTTGTCCCCTATTTTTGGTTTTGGTCAAAATCGAGTTGCTTTCTCGAATTTCGTCTTGAGACATACGAATGTCCATATGTCAACCTTGTTAGACTCGAGAACATGCTTCGACCTCCCATAGGCTCGTACCAAGGCACAAACACATTTTACATCTTTACCATCCTCATTCACAATAATTTCTTTCCACCAAAAGTCATCAAAATGCTTACCCATCTCCTAAATTAGAAGGTTTTTGCCAACTTAAGTTTTCCAACTTGACTTCTCTAAAGAGTGACAAATATATCACTTTTGGGGATACTCTAACCTTATCTTTTCGAGGGGACACTCCAACCCCATTTTTCAAAATTGTCGAGATAAAAAAAACTTCTTTTATCAAAATAATTTATCATCCACGGGGATACTCCAAACCCGACCTTCCGAGGGGATACTCCATCCCCGCTTTTCAAAATTGTCAAGATTTAAAAATCCTTTTTTATCAAATTTATTTGTCATCTACGGGGATAATTCAACCCTACCTTTTTGAAAGGATACTCCTACCCTATAATTTTCTCTTTCTCAAACTCCCATGAATGTGTCAAACAAACCTTGTTTAATCAAGAAACCTAGATGCATCTCGAAAACTGTCGATTCAGTTATTCCTAGATAATCGATGCCAATAGCGAGATAAATTCAAATAGTCTACCCATTTTCCTTATTATTGCATTGAATGATCCATGTTATGCTATTTCATTTAGTGCCTTACTAACATGATTTCTTTGCGATGATTATTTGCATTCATGTTTTCAAAATGTTTCCAAATAAAATTGAAGGTAATGTTCCGCGTGGGTATCTCTCCAGTAACCAAAGTGGAACATTCCATTTTCAAAGTGAAAACCAGAGGTTATTTTTATCCAAAATCTTTATATTCCCCATCTCTCCGGGGTGTATATGAGATTAAATCTTTTTTTATCAAACCCTGGATTATTTCTACAAGATTCATGCATTAAAAGGGGTTATATCAAAATAATGACAAGTTAAGATCGAAAGAATCA
>JBBYHK010209602.1:8116-31757 GCA_038382065.1 Adansonia grandidieri | reverse complement strand
AATATTAAAATAAAATTCATTATTAAAGTTTTTGATTTATAAAAAATTATTTAATTATAATTTTTTCATATTTATTTATAGTATTAAATTCAGGTTCGGGTTCAGGTCGGGCTCGGGTTCAGGTTTTTATGGGTTCGGGTCATTTTGGGTTCGGGCCATTCAGGTTCAGGTTTCTCGGGTTTAGGCCGTTGACCTTTTTTTTAAATCGAGTTCGGTTCGAGTTCGGGCTCAAGTTTTTTCGAGTGGATTTTCGGGTTCGGGTTCATTTTGCCACCTCTACTAATAGGTCGCCACAATAGGATGGATGAGTTTGATTAAAACTAAACTTAATTAAGTTTGACATAATTAAATAAAAAATATAATTTATAAGACTTATTTGAATTAATTTAATTAAGATTTAATTAGGACATGAATTAGATTTATGAAATCTAATTGAGGATATCTTAACATTGCAAGAAAGATAAGAATTTCTTATCAATGTCTAATTGTAGACATGTCATTATGGTAATCTTGGTCTTGCCTGAACAAAGTTTCTTATTTGTTAAGGTGAACTAAATAATTATTTAATTGGATTTATGCGAAGTAAATTGTTTTACATGGTCAATAAATTTAATTGAGAATTAATTTGCATATAAATGCTTGCTAACTTGCTTGGTTGAAACTACCTTAGATTTTTCGTGGTCTTGTTTTGTATTATGCCACCAAAAATTAAGCTTGGCTTTACCCAAATCTACGATAGGCCCAATTAGTGTTGGATTAAGCCAAGATACTATTTAGTTAGTAGCTTGACCCAATATTAAAAAGTCAATGGAAAGAGTTTTTTCTAAATTAGGCGAGTTTGATTTGGATTAAACTTCCTCCGTCCTATATTATAATAGGCGCCAGTCATCGGATTTGAGTGTGAGAAAATTGTTTCCTTTGTTAACCGAATTTTTCTTGAGAAGAAAAAAAAAATAGAAACCCTAAATTTGTAAAACCTAAAGAAAAACCTTGAGATTGTTGCACCCTTATCTTGATTCCTTTCTTGTTGTGCACATTCTTGATATTCTTAAGACAGAAAACCACATCTATAATTTTTGTTTAAAATTTCGAGATCTTTCAGCTAGTACTAAAGAAACTTTGGATCTTAAGAAGATTTTAAGCACCATTCCCTTGGATTAACATTAAAGGTGTTGTATTTGAAACACTTGTGATCTTTCTTGGTGCAATCTTCTTGCAAGATTCTTTCCCTCAAGGTTGCAAGTCCTTGAGGAGGTACAATATTAAAATCTTGAAGAGTGCTGGTCATGTTAAAAGATTTCCATAATCACACATATATCACGAATTAATCACGAATTAAAGAATCTAATAAAATCTGACTCTTTCTTTGTTTTCTTTTTCCACTGCGCATTATTTTCTTGTTATCTTTATTTTCTTTATTATGTCAATTGTTGAGCATGAGATCGAATGTGGGGATGCATTATTCCGTTCACAAGCCATGTTTCTTTGCAAGTTCTATGTATGTAATAACTTCTGTAGAGAAAATTAAAAGGAAACAAATACATTTTGAAATCAAGTAAAGAAATATATATATTTGGTTGTAAACACAAACCTTTTTGCATTAAGTGTTCCACTCCTAGATCTCAATCCTACATTGAAATATATTCAAATGGGGCAACTTCATTTGGATGCAAAAGCCTTTTCGAGTATCACGTAAAATATGAGCAGGAACAGAAGAACTAGCAACAAAATTATTATCCGCCTGCATGACAAAAGGTCAAAACTAATCTAACAATAGCAACATGGCCTTTCTTTTTTTGTCTTCTCTTCTTAGCTTCTTACTTTATCGCACAGCTTTCTTGTTTCCACTTTTATTTGCTTGATTTATTTATTTATTTATTTTTGTTTTCATTTGGTTTGGCCTTTTGTTATATTTTGGTTTTTTTAGGTTTCAATCTAACTTAAACAATCTATTTTTTACTACTTTATTTGGTTTCAATCAGATATGGGTAGTAAAAACAAGTTACTTGCAAGGTAAAATGCACAAAGAGTTGGCCCAGTTGTTCGACGGCATGTGGCATAATTGACACACAATATATAAAAATTGAGTTTTTCTTTTCCATGTTAACAGTAAAATAATAATTTTTACAGTGCCACGTCAGATGTAAAATTACGTATCAGCATTTTATTAGATATTTGATTGCACATCATATTTCTCGTGAAAAGCATTTAAGGTGTTAATAATTTTACTTATATTCTTTAATTTCAAAAGTAAAAGGGTTATATTAAACAATTTTAATGCATAAATTAATTTACAGTAGATCAAACTACAAGGATCTTCCAACTAAAATGACCTTCATTTACCTTTTTTTTTGTGCCCTATCTAGCACTAATGTATCCCTATTTTAAAGGTCCTTTCTATGCCCATACTCTTTTTCTTAGCTATTGGATCAGAATAATCTATAGCTTTTTTTTTTTTTTTTTTTTTTTTCGTTCCTCTTTTAGTTTGTTGCCTTTATTTCTTTTATTCTCCTCCACTCTTTTTGTGAGCCCTTAGATGAGGAAAATACAGAGTCAGATCTATAGCTAGTATGCAACCAATGGGAGGTGAGGATCCAATCCGAAGGTTTTTTCTTTTTTTTTTTTCTTATAATTATTATTTTTTCTTGATTTCGTTCTCTATATTAACACCATTAAATACATATTGATGTGATAAATAAAATCTAATCATAGTGTAACACGTAGCATAAATGCCATATCATCAAAATTTTGTTTTCATCCAAACTTTTGATTTCGCTTTATTATTTTATTTTAAGGTTAATTACACCAATGGTCTGTACCATATTACTTTTTTTCAATTGAGTGCTTAAAAGAAAATACAAATAGATATTTATAGTATGATTTCATTGAACATAGAGATACTCTACATTAATGCCATTAAATACATATTGATGTTATAAACAAAATCCAATCAAAGGGTAACACGTGGCATAAAGACCATGTCATCAAAATTTTTAAAATTTATTATAATATATAAAAATCAAAATATAACCTAAAAATATAAGAATATTTTTAAAATTAAAAAAAATAGAAAAATATAAACAACTCAAAAAATTTATAAAAAGTTGACAATTAAAAATTCAAAAAAATTTAAAAATTATATAAAATTCAGAAAATATTCTTATTTTATTATTTTTTTGAATTGTTTAGATTTTTCTATTTTTTTGAATTTGTTGAATTTAAAAAATATTCTTATGTTTTTAATTTTATTTTATTTTGTATATATTTTTAAATTTTTTAATACTTCTTTTTGAATTTTTAGATACTTTTAAAATGTTTTAATTTTATAGAATTTTTTATTATTTTCTCATTTTATCTTTTATTTTTTAATTTTTATAATTTTTTAAATTGTTTTCATTTTCTCTATTTTTTATTTTTTGAATTTGAAAAATACCCTTATTTTTATTTTTTATATTTTAATTTTTAATTACGTAGCAGTTATCTCATGTTTTCACAAGCTGATTATATTTTACTTAGAATATCAATATTTATTTAACGGTATTAGTGTAAAGCACTTATGTATTTGATGAAATTATAATACCTATTTCGACCGTTTTTCTTTAAGTACTCAACTGAAAAATGTGATATAATTAAAAAAATTATTGTATATTTAACCCTTTATTTAAATCTATTAATATTGACCTTAATTTCTTTTAAGTATTCTAAGAGACTAGAATTCATGTAAAATTATTACTTTAATATAAATTAAAAAAAAAGTAGTACTGGGGGACGTGCCTTTGTTTGATATTTTGACAATGCTCCTTTATCTATATCTTGTTGAAATATATTTCATTTTGATTGATATGATATGTAAATATAAAAGTATTATATGAAAATTTTGTAATTATTGGTTCATAAGCAGGGAACTTTACAATGAAATTAAAAAAAAATTATACGAATAATAATCATATAATATCATTTAAAATTTATTACGATCACAATCATAATATTATGATTGCATCCATCATAAAGTCTATGATTCTAATTTAGAATGACGGTGAAAAGTGAAATATAATTCATCTTTCCAATTGTGGCGTTGATATAAAGCAGACACCGGACACATTGTCCGTACAATCCGACATATGTAAGGTTTGGCTGGATTGAATTTATTATATGAGAGGTTGAAAAATCGTAAACCTACTTTATCCAACCTAGGTTGAATTGAATTTATAGTACGAAAGATTGAATTATACATACACCTACTTTGTCGACATTTGGTTGGATTGAATTTACTGTATGACAGATTAGAAACAAAATTATGGGCCGCAAATGATAGACAGGAGTTCATGATAATGAATTGCATGACAAGTGAGATAGGACAAACGTCAAAAGCCCCGGTAGGATCGAGTTTAAATTAAGTCCAAACAAAATATTAATGATTTTAATATTTATTTAAATTCAATTCGATTTAAAATATGAATAATATTTTTTAGATTTAAATTGTTAGAAAGAAATCAAAGTTTAATTTGATTTGATCAATTTTTTTATTTTAAAAAATAATTTATTTATCTTAATATTAAACATCATATTATATAAAATCATATCACAATGTAATAATATCATACTAAATTTAAACTAGTTCGTCAAATTAAAAATACAAGAACATGAGTTACATGGCCCACGACAAGTTTAATAACAAATACAAATACAACAGTGTGTAGTGTGGTTGAACATATGCATAACTAGTTTATAAGTTCTTCAAATTTAATAAATAAAGATTCTTCAAAGGTCACACTAGCATTTTCAAATTAATAATAGATAAAAAGACTTCAAAGTAAAGAGACAGCTAACTAGCTGGTAACCATTAAAGCATCGACCAGCATCTAGATAGCAACAACCGGCATCCAGCAAGCAGCAGAATTGCTAGTAAAAAAGTGATCACATAAAAACATAATTGTGAGTAAGAAACTAATACGTAACATGAACCAATTTTTATATATATCTATGAATAATGAAAAAGAAACAAACAGTAGTTAAGTGGAAAAAAAAAGTAATTTCTTTACTAATGAATAATGTAAATACCAAAACTTTAAAACCATATTAATAGCTTAGAGTCAAACAAACTAAAACCCTTTTTTCCCAAAATTTTGTAACCATATGATTCATTGATCCATTTTAAAATGTTAAAAATCATATTTTAGAATTAAACAATTAGCTATGTGTAGTATAAAAAACACCATTAGGCTATTGAAAATAACTAAAGCAACAAAAAATCCAAGCTTAAGAGGCAAGGAGACGCAAACCATTGAACATACCATACAATACTTGGAAAAAATTCCTGCTTCAAAAGCCTAGACGAACACAAAGTGAAAAAAAAAAAAAGCATGGATGAGGCACTGCTGCAAAAGAGAGAAGGGAGAATATGGGGGGTAATAACGAGGGCAGTCTTTGTGGAAGAGGTTAAGAGGGTGAGCTCCGTGGCAGTGCCCTTGGCAGCGATGGCTGTGTTGCAGTACCTTCTGGATGTCATATCGCTGATGATGGCTGGACACCTTGGTGAACTTGCGCTCTCTGGGGTTGCTATTGCCACCTCTTTCTGCAACGTCACTGGTTTTAGCTTCCTTGTAAACTTCTCCTCCTCTCAACTCTCTTCTTCAACATGAATATTACTTTAATGGTTTTTGTTTACTAGCGTCCCTATAGAGATTCTGCAACAAATATACAAGCAGAATTGAACCATGCATGGTTCTTAAAAATGATAATTGATTAACAAGTTTCTATTACATGATAAGCAGATGGGATTTGTAAGTGGCTTAGAAATTCTATGTGGGCAAGCTTATGGAGCACAGCAATATCAAAAGGTTGGAAGCTATACTTACTGTGCAATAATCACTGTTCTTCCAATTTGTCTCCCGATATGCCTAGTCTGGATGTTTATGGACAAGCTATTAGTGCTAATAGGCCAAGACCGTCAAGTTGCAATGGTAGCTTGCAATTATGCAATATGGCTCATACCAGCGCTCCCTGCCTACGGCATTCTTCAATCACAAGTTCGATTTTTCCAATCTCAGAGCTTGATTCTTCCCATGGTATTTATCACACTGGCAATTCTAGGCTTCCATATACCTATTTGTTGGGTTTTGGTATTTAAAACAGGTTTAGGAAATAGTGGGGCAGCATTGGCAATTGGCTTGTCTTATTGGTTCAATGTGATATTGTTCGGATTTTACATGAAATACTCATCATCATGCGAGAAAACCCGTGTTTTCCTACTCAAGGATGTTTTCGCCAGTGTTAAGAAGTTCTTTCGCTTCGGAATTCCTTCTGCCATGATGATTTGGTAAATTACTCATCCAATCATTTTTTAATTAACTAACAATAAAACTATGTACTCTTTTTGGCTTTTCCTAATCGGTTCCTTGCTTGGAAATGAATAACAGTCTTGAATGGTCATCTTTTGAGATTCTTGTATTGCTATCAGGAATTTTGCCCAATTCAAAGCTTGAGACATCTGTTCTTTCTGTATGGTATGATCTCCAATCATCTTTTGTTTTTTATCTGAAACAAAAAGGATCTTGTTCTTTCTCAATTTTCAGTACTTGCAATTGCATCCAACTGTTTACCAATATCCATCCAATTTGCAGCTTTACAACCTCGTCTCTGCATTACTTCATACCATATGGGATTAGTGCAACAGCAAGGTTTCTTAACCTATACCATATTTTTTCTATTGAATTTATAAGTTTATTTTATGTTTACATATGTTTCAAAATTTCCTAACATCTTCTACATCTGCAGCACTCGGGTTTCGAATGAATTAGGTGCTGGAAATCCACAGGCAGCTCAAATAGCAGCCTTCGTAATAATGGTTCTTACGCTTGCAGAATCAATCCTTGCAAGCACAATTATTTTCAACTGCCGTTACGTTTTTGGATATGCTTTTAGTAATGAGGAGGAAGTTGTAGATAATGTAATCAAAATGGTTCCCTTATTATGCCTCTCAATAATCGTGGATAGCTTACATGCAGTACTTGCCGGTAAGTTCCCAAGCCATTAAGTTCATGAAAGAAAATGATTAGGATGGCCCTATTTCGGCGCAAATTTTTTCTTTTTCAAGAAAATCAATCACATTTACTTATATTTGCATGAATGAAGTTAAAACCATGCATGAAAATAGATTCACCCAAACATTTTTATTATAAGGAAATGAAGCTAATTAATTTGATCTCCTTTGAATCAGGGATTGTTAGAGGAATTGGGTGGCAGCACATTCGAGCTTATGCAAGTCTTGGGGCATATTATATTATAGGAATTCCTACAGGGATTTTATGTGGTTTTGTGTTGGATTTGAGAGGGAAAGGCCTTTGGCTAGGAATGTTGACAGGGTCCACTATAGAAGGAATTCTGCTCACATTTGTTGCCGTTTACACAAATTGGAAGAAACAGGTTTTTTTTTTTCTTTTGTCAATCTTTCAATGGAAAATGTTTTGTTGGTTTCTAAGAAATGAAATCACTCATCAATGGACTTAATTACTTGATTTGATATTCACATGTAAATGTTACAGGCAATCATGGCCAAGGAAAGAATATTTGAGGGAACAAGTTAAAGCTGTGGATGGCTCTCGATCTTTTAAAGAAGCATTTAAATTAGAATGGAGTTGAGCTGAGGAATATTCAAACCATATTAGCATTTAGTTCCTATTTTAGCCGAGGCAACCGTATTTATTTCTTATTTTCTTTTACTTTTCCTCAACCACAAAACCTCGTATAAATATTATTATTATTATTATAAACTTAAATTTATTATGTTCTTTCTTTTTTTTACTCAGAAGTTCAAGTGAGGGTAGACCTTCCTTTACAAGGGAACCGACTCTCACATAATATAAATATGTGTAGGGTGGAGTCGGTATATATATATATATATATATATAATATTTTATGATTAACTTTTGATAGAAGCTCAATCACTGTTTTGAATTCGAGACTACATAGATAGTTGTCGAGTTCTTTTTATGTAAACCTTCATATATAATATATTTAATAAAAAATAAAAAATAATTTTGAGAAAATTAAAATTAATTTTCTCAAAAGAATGTTTTACATAATACATTATAGATTTGGTTATGCTTTTATGTAAACCTTTTAATGTTTGTATGTAATCCAGTAATGTTTTTATGTAACAAATTACATACAAACATTATCTTCAAAGAGTCCTTACATAAATACATTACATATAACACAAATTACCTGTAAACATTCTGTAAATTGTAATATTTATATGTAAGTTTCATAATATTTAGTTGTAATTTGACCAACTAATAAAAAATGTAAATTTTATCTTAAAATTGTTTTTTTCTTAATGTAATATGATTACTACTAATATACCCAAATAAATTATTAAAATAAAAAATATGAAAAATTTTCACTTCAAAAATTTATACAAAAATTATATTCCTACATATATAATATGTTTAATAAAAAATAAAAAATAATTTCTCACACATATAATATATTTAATAAAGAATAAAAAATAATTTCTAGAAAACTATAGTTAATTTTCTTAAAGAAACATTTTACATATATATATTACAAATTTAGTAATGTTTCTATGCATATTTGTAATGTTTGTATGTAAATTTAGTAATGTTTGAATGTAACAAATTACATACATATATTATCTTCAAAGATTCTTTACATAACTACATTACATATAATACAAATTACACATAAACATTATGTAAATTGTATTATTTATGCATAATTTTTGCAATGTTTAGTTATAATTTTACCAACTAATAAAAGTTATAAATTTATCAAAAAATTAATTTTTTCTTAATATAATATGATTATTACTATTATACCCAAATAAATTATTAAACTAAAAAAATATGAAAACTTTTTTCACTTAAAAAATTATTACAAAAATTAATTTCCCACACATATAATATATATAATAAAGAATAAAAAATAATTTCTAGAAAATTATAGTTAAGTTTCTTTAAAGAATATTTTACATACATATATTATGGATTTGGTAATATTCTTATGTAAATCTGTAATATATGTATGTAAATTCGGTAATATTTGTATGTTACAAATTACATACATTATTACCTTCAAAGATTCTTTACGTAAATACATTACATATAACATAAATTACACATAAACATTTTGTAAATTGTAATATTTATAAGTAATTTTTGTAATGTTTAGTTGCAATTTTATCAACTAATAAAAATTATAAATTTAATCAAAAAATTAATTTTTTCTTAATATAATATAATTATTACTAATACAACCAAATAAATTATTAAACTAAAAAAATATGAGAACTTTTTTCACTTCAAAAATTACTGCAAAAATTAATTTCTCACACATGTAATATATTTAATAAATAATAAAAAATAATTTTTAGAAAATTATAGTTAATTTTCTTAAAGAAATATTTTATATACATATATTATAGATATGGTAATATTTTTATGTAAATATGTAACGTTTGTATGCCAATTCGGTAACACTTGTTTGTAATAAATTACATATATACATTACCTTCAAAGATTTTTTACACAAATACATTACATATAACATAAATTATATAAAAATATTTTATACGTATATATTACCTATGGTAATAAACATATGTTATAGATAATATAATTTATGTAGCTATAATATTTTCTCTAATAGTACTTCCTAGTGCCTGTTGATAATATATTTATATAACTTACAAAATTTTTATATAAATCTAATAAATTTATGTATTGCAACTTTTATTATATTTTATCATTTTTGTAAGTAAATAATGTATAAGTGTAATTGTAAAAAAAATGTGTAATACTTATTCACATTACCTATGATAATACCTATGATAATATACATTTGTAATAGATAATATTATTTATGTAATTATAATATTTTATGTAGTATTATTTTTCATTACCTAATTGTAATAAATTTTTGTAACTTACAAAATTTTTATGTAAATGTAATAAATTTATGTATTACAACTTTTATTATCTTTTATCATAATTTATGTATGTAAATAATGTATATGTGTAATTATAACAAAAATATGTAATATTAAGTTATATTATCAATCATTATAATCTATGTAATAGATAATATAATTTATATAACTATAATATTTATTGTTAATTCTAAATTTTTCTTTTTAATGATAATGATTTATGTAACTTATAATATATTTATATAATTATAATAGTTTATATATTATTATATAATAATATATGTAAAAAATAAAAAAATTAAATAAAAATTATGGCAACCGTTTAGACCGGTTGCCATTGGAGCTTAGCAAAACTGTTCGTTAAGGAAAGTATGCTAGAGGCTCCCCTGGTCGAGACTCTAGACTTCAAACTCGGGAATTAGGTGTCGATTGTCTTGATTTTTTTGGGTTTGATCAAATTTAAACCAAAATTTTGGGTTTTAACTCAAAAGCTTAAACTTTGGTTTCAAAGGGTCGACGTGAGTTTTAAGTTTCTAGTTTTGAGTTTTGGAATATTCTTTTATGAATATTTTATTGGCCTAAATTTTCTTTTATGGTTTGCTGCAACTTTGTTTTAAAAATTCAAAGAATGAGCTTTTCGTTAATGGGCGATTAAAGGTTTAGATTTTGATAAAAAAAAATTCTTAGTTTGATTAAATTGATCTAAATTTGATCTTTGATCCGAAATTTAATTAAGTTTAACTTTTGAAAATTAAGATCTAAATTTTGAAGTCTAGTTTAGGATTAGTCTGTCTTAGGAAAAAAAAAGGGGGGGTTTTAGTTTGTTTGACTCTTAGCTATTAATATGTTTTAAAGTTTCGATATTTACATTATTCATTAGTAAAAAAATTAGTTTTTTTTTTCCACTTAACTACTGTTTATTTCTCTTTCATTATTCATATATTTATATAAAAATTAGTTCTTGTTACATATTAGTTTTTTACTAGCGATTATGTTTTTTAAGTGATTAGTTTTTTACTAGCAATTCCGCTGCTTGCTAGATGCTGGTTGTTGCTATCTAGATGCTGGTTGATGCTTTAATGGTTACCGGCTGGTTAGTTGTTCTTTATTTTGAAGTGTCTTTATCTATTATTAATTTGAAAGTGTTAGTTTGAATTTTAAAGTGTCATTGTCTATTAAATTTGAAGAAGTTATAAACTAGTTATGCGCATGTCTAACCAGTCTACACACATTATGTTTGTGTTTGTTATTAAACTTGTTGGTCATGTAACTCATATTCTTGCATTTTTAATTTGGGGAACTAGTTTGAATTTAGTGTGATATTATCATATTGTGATATGATGTTATATAATATGATGTTTAATATTAAGATAAATTGATTATTTTTAAATGAAAGAAAATTGGACAGATCTAGTTGAGTTTGAGTTCCTTTCTGATAATTTAAATCAGATATGATCAAAAAATACAATCGATATTTTAAACCGAGCTGAATTTAAATAAACATTAAAGCCATTAATATTTTGTTTGGACCTCGTCTAAACTTGATGCCGCTTGGCCTAGGAAAAGATCAAGTATCTCTCTCCTTTAATTCCCTATATTTCAAATATTTTGCTTCAATTTTACAAGTTATGGCTTTTGGCGTTTGCCCTTATCTCTCATTATTTATGCAATTCATTATCATGGGCTCCTATTTAGCATTTGCGGTCCAAAATCTTGTTTCCAATCTTTCATACAATGAATTCAATCCAACCAATTTTGGACAAAGTAGTTTTATGTATAATTCAATCTTTCATACAATAAATTCAATCCAACCATATCTTTCACGTGTAAGTTTGTATGTACAATGTATCCAGTGTAATCTTTATTTCAATACCACATTTGGGAAGGTAAATCATATTTCATATTTCACAATTATTCTAAATCAGAGTCACAGGTTTTATCGTAGACGTAATTACGATATTATGGTTGTGATCGTAATGAATTTTAAGTAATAAGTTTTGATTGTTATCTATGTGAATTTTTTTAATTTATAATTTTTTAATTTAATTGTAAACTTCCTTGCTTATGAACGTAAAATCGCAAAATTTTCATATAATACTTTTATATTTATATATTATGTCAATCAAAATGAAATATATTACAACAAAGATATAGATAAAGGAGCACTGTCAACATATCAAACAAAGATACGTCCCCTACTACTACTTTTTTTTTATATATATAATATTAAAGTGTTCATTTTACATGAATTCTAGTCACTTAGAATAATTAAAAAAAATTAAGGTCAATATTAATAGATTTAAATAAGGTCAAATAGACAGTGATTTTTATATTATATTATTTTTTTCAATTGAGTACTTAATGAAAAACAGTAAAAACAGATATTATGATTCCATCAAATACATTGATACTATATAATAAATCAAATTCTGAAACATGGGATACCTGTTGCGTAGTCAAAATTCAAAATTTTAAAAATATATAAAAATGAAAAATAAGATAATTTTTCAAATAAAAAAAAAGAAAATAGAAAAAATGAAAACAGTCTAAAAAATTATAAAAATTAAAAAATAAAAGATAAAAACAAAAAATTGTAAAAAATTCTATAAAATGAAAAAATTTTAAAAGTATCTAAAAATTCAAAAAAGAATTATTAATAAAATTTAAAAATGTATATCAAATAAAAGATAATTAAAAATATAAGAATATTTTTAAATTCAACAAATTCAAGAAAATAGAAAAATCTAAGCAATTAAAAAAAATAAAAAAATAAAAATATTTTTTAATTATTTTATATTTTTTAAATTTTAAATTTTTTAATAATTTTTTGAATGTTGAATTGTTAGCTTTTTATAAATTTTTTGAATTGTTTAGATTTTTCTAATTTTTTTAATTGTAAAAATATTCTTATATTTTTTTAGTTATGTTTTGATTTTTATATATTATTTTAAATTTTTAAAAATTTGATGATATAACATTTATGTCACGTGTTGCAATCTAATTTGATTTTATTTGTCATGTTAATATGTATTTAATGGCATTAATGTAAAGTACTTATGTGTTTGACGGATCATAGTATAGGTTTCTATTTAGACTTTTTCTTTAAGTACCGAATTAAGAAAAAATAAGATAGTATAAGGACCACTTATGTATTTAACCCCAAAATAAAATAATGAAGTGATATCAAAAGTTGGATTGAAAACAAAATTTGATTCTAGGATGCCCAAAAATCACATGAAGCTCTTTGGATGTAAGTAGCATCAAATCCAGTAAAATCTAAATCCTTACAGTTAAAATTTTGTAACTATACAATTCATTGATCTAGCTCAAATGTTAAAAATCATATTTTAGAATTGAACAATAAACTATGTGTAGTAAAGCTATTTTAAGGCCGAGTTACTTGCCCAAACCCGAAGGTTTGCCCGATATTTGAGAGGGTTTGACAAAAATATTAGGCTCGAAAAATGGGCTTTGGCAAACAAATTAGGCTCGATTAAAAAATGGATCAGGCCTTGGCTTCAACTTTCAAAGCCCGATCTTGGCCCGGCCTGACCCATTTTACTATTACATTCTACATATTTATTTTATATTTTATGTATTATATAATTTTTGTCATATAAACAATACATATATATAATATTATATTTTAAAATTTGAAAGCTAAGTTAAATTATTTATATTCATAAACTTAATAAAAGAAAAATATTAAATTAATAAAGATTAAATTTTTAAAAAATATATATTTTTAAAAAATAAATTATAAAAAAATATATGGCAGGCCTCAATGGACTTTGACTTTCTATCTATAAATATGGACGGATTTGGGCAAAATTCGAAGCCCATATTTTAGGCTGGGCAAGCATATTTAATGTTAATGCTTTGTTCAAGCCCGGCCCGAATAAAAACACTATTAGGCTATTGAAAATAACTAAAGCAACAAAAAAATCCAAGCTAAAGAGGCAAAGAGATGTAAACCATTAAGCTTACCATACAATACATGAAAACAATTCCTACTTCAAAAGCCTAGACAATACAAAGAGATCAAAAAAAGCATGGATGAGGCACTGCTTGTTGCTGGCTTTTTGACATCAAGCATATAAAGATAGATGAGTGCTACAAAAATGATTCAACACCGTAAGCGATATGAGGAGATATAACTTGCTTGTTCCTGACTTTTATGAACTCATTGAAATCCTTGCTTAAGGTAAAATTAGTGAAGTTAATATACAGAATAACTGCACCATACCCTTACATTCTTCGAGATGTA
Source organism: Adansonia grandidieri (assembly GCA_038382065.1). Taxonomy (NCBI): domain Eukaryota; kingdom Viridiplantae; phylum Streptophyta; class Magnoliopsida; order Malvales; family Malvaceae; genus Adansonia; species Adansonia grandidieri. Next base: position 17,541 of record JBBYHK010209602.1, on the reverse strand, counting down.
TGATTAAATGATTGAAATACATTTTCCGGGATTTATGATTAAATGATTGATACAGGAAAGACTTGTTAAACCATTTTAACTCTTCTAACATTTGGTTCACCATGATGTTTTACTAGATGCCACTCATAGTCTATAAATGAAATTATTCTTTAACAGAATTAATTTTATTTATTATCAACATGTTAAAGTTTAATGGGTCACATACATAAAGGTGATTTATGAAATTAAAATAGGATTCGGCTTAATTGAAAAGGTTGAGAATTATTCAAGGACATACTGGAATAGTTCAATTAAGTACATAGGTTTACGTGCAAAAGACTAAAAGTTGGCTTGCACTTCACTAAACTATTTAAGGTTAGTTATGCCTCTGACCTTACGAAAGATAGGACAGTCGCTTGACCTAGTCTTTTTCCTTTTTTTTTTCCCCTTTTGCCACAACATAAGAAAAGGAAGAGAAATTATTTCTCATCCATAATGTTATTTAGTCATTAAATAAAAGGAAAAGGTGTCTAGTTTTTGAAACCAATACTAATAGCATAGTTCTTTGATAAGCACCTTCCTTACATATTGAAGGTTTCCTAAATCACCTATGTGGATCAACATTAGGAGCAAGACACTAGGATGGCTTTTGTTTCTGACATTCGAGCTTGTTGTGCAAGAACAATTGGAGGAAATGTAGGCTAGAGGTATATCTTTTCATCTTCTTGATTGTTCTTTTACCATAAGATGGATTAAAAACACACTGGTTGATCCTTAGAGGTCCTAGCATTCTTGTATGTTCTTACTATTTCATAGTGCCATTGTTTTTTATATGTTTAATGTGTTCTCGATTACTATCAGGTATGCATTGTAACCAACAAATATAGCTTATCTCCTTATATGAACTTTATGAAGAAAAAGATATAGATATCTTGAAATTGACAATATGAATATTGTGTCTATTATGAAGGGGAGATTAGACCTATCAATTGAGCAGGTCGGGTTGGTTTCAAGCTCGGTCATTTTGGGTTAGGTCATTTTAGGTTTTAAAATTTTTAGGTCACTTTCGGGTTCGGGTCATTTTGGTTTTAGGTTATTCTGAGTTTGAGTCATTTCAGGTTAAGGTCATTTCAAATTTAGGTCATTTCGATTTCAGCTCCTTTTAGGTTTAAGTCAATCGGGTTTAATGCTTGGGTTAATTGGATTCGGGTCATTATGGATTTGGGTCAATCGAATCTAACACTCGAGTTAAATTGGGTTTGAGTCATATTAGATTTAGATTTAAGCTAATTAGGTTTAACAGTTGGATACATCAAGTTTAGTCATTTTGAGTTCGGGTAAATCAAGTTTGATATTAGATTTACACAAGTTTGGATCATTTGTGTTAATTTATCAATTTTAAAATCAAATCAAATTAAATTTAAATAAATTCTTTGCTTGAGTCATATTTAATTAAAATTTTATTGAAATATAAAAATAAAAATATTTTAAATATATATTTTAACTTTTAATAAAATAAATATAGTTTTGACTCGATTTTTGGATATTTTCATAATTGGATTATTTTTCAAATTCAAGTATCAATTTTACTCAAATAATTATTATCATTTAATAATTTTTTAGTAAATATCACTATTAAAATTTGCGTTATCTATTTATTTAGTAAATATCACTAACAAATTTCTTAACAAGTAAGCATTATCATCTAAAAGGTTGTAAAAAAAAAAGAAAAAAATCTCATATGGCTAAAATGAGGTTGTTTCCTAACAAAATTTTAACCAAACTAACCTAAGATCCAATAAGCCAATAAAAGTTAACCTATTAACCTATTATCCATGCCCAATTTCACCCCGATTAAACTTAAAAAAATCCATTAAGAAAATCAATAAAAGTTAACTCGTTAACCCATTATCCTTGCCAATAAATGATGATTTTTATTTATTTCTATTAAATGTAGTTTTATCTACTATTGAGATTATATAGTATTTTGAGTTCCATCAATGGAAGTAGAAATGCTCTTAAAATAACCCTCTGAAATATTTGCTTGCTAAAAAGATCTTTTTGCAAAGTATATTTAAAAATTTTATATGAAATTTTGGTCATATGTTTTAATTCGACCAATAAGGTTACAACTTATATCTTTTATTACAAATTTTTTTGTGTTTATAAATAGAAAGATGGCAAAGTATATCAGTCTTTTTAGTATTGAATTTTCAAGAATTATTGAATTGAACTGTCAATTCCAAATATCTTGAAAAACCATGTAGGAGTTTTTTTTTTTTTTTTAAATGTTCACTTGGTTGAATATTGAATTTTCAATTGATTATGATTTTGAATGTTTTTTCAATTCCCTTATTTAGGTTCAGCCAAAGAAATAAAAACATCTTTGATCTTTGACAATGATAATTACGAATGTGTTTATCATACCCAAGTAAAAAGTAAAAATTATAAATAAAACAATGATGATATATAAAGTTTTGTCAAGCAATACTTTTGCAGATTATAAATAAAACAATGAAAATGATTTCTTTCTTTTACAATAATAATTTAATACATTTAAATTAATTAAATATTAAAAGTTATTATAATAAGCACATGTATAATTATTGCACATAAAGATAAGAGAATAAAAATAGGAACACTATCAGTTTATACATACCAAATGATATTTACATACTTTATCACAATGCAATATAATTACCAGTTATGAAATAAAATAATAAAATAAATTAATAATTTATGTAATAAGTATTATTTGTAAGAACTTAATGTTCTTGAAATATAATTATATTTAATTTAAGTTCAAGTCATTTCGGGTTAATTGTTTGGGTCATTTTTAGTTCGTATCATTTTAGATTTGGATTGTTTCAGGTTTGGATTATTTCGGGTTCGGGTTATTTTGAGTTCAGGTTATTCTAGATTCGAGTTTGGATCATTTTCAGGTTTGAATTGTTGACTTCTTTTGGTCAAACAAATTAGATCGGATTCGAGTTTGGGTTGACTGGTCGAGTTTTTTGAGTTTAAGTTATAATTGATAGGCCTATGAAAGATATTGGAAACAATGGCCATAATGGGCAAACTGGTATCGACAATATTTCCCTCAAGAAGTTATAAAAGTTTTAAAAATAGAAACCTTTAGGGAGCTATTGACAAACGTTAAAAAAAATTTCCATATGTGATTTTGTCTCTGACCAATGAACTAAAATCGAATTTGTGCCAGATGGTAAATTATTTAATTTAATTTTTTAAAACTCTTTACGTAATAATTTTTAAAAATAATATTAGAAGATGTTTATTTAAACATAAACACTTTAACCTTAGATAAGGTTTTTTACATATATTGGAATAAAATAAAATATAAAAACATGAATATTTTATATAAAATGCAAAATGCAAGAGCAAAAGTCATTTAATCAATCAGCGAATAACATTTAATCTTAAATCTTATATAAATATATAAAAATTAAAGGCTTTAACAAAAAAAGTAAAAATCTTATGTGGACGATCTATTTTTAGACATGCGTATATTCTTAAATTAATATCATGTGTCTTACATTTGATCATTTTAATTTTATATAAATTATATTATTTTATGTTTTAATTGACTTGCCTTTTATGATTTATGTTGAGATTTCAATAACTAAGAATCTTTACAAACTATAAATATAGAATCTGCTGTAATTAATTTGATAAAATCAATTTAGAGCTATTTACAGTCAAGATTAAAAAATAAATCAAGTTTAAATATCAAAGTAATAATTTCAATTAAATTATGGCATACAAATTTCAACAATGAAAAATCACAGCAAAATCTTTTACGTAACATTTATTTTTCTTTTATGGGCAAATACGTTAAATATTTATATTTAAAATATTATATATTTTATTATTTATTCGTTATTGTAAATACATGTCTTAACCCTCAATAGCTATCAGTATAATTTCTTAGGTTTTTTAACATTTTGGATATCATTTTTTTTTTTAGTATCTGTTTTGTTACTTTTGTAAAAATTATTATTCCCACGGAATGAAAAAACTTGAACATGTGATGCTCTGCATGGTAGACTTTATGTAGCCCACATGATAATAAACGGACGAAGATAATTAAACTAAATTATTAAGTTAAAATTATGAAGTAAATCCTAATTCAGTTTAACTACTTTAGTGATAAGAGTTAAACTCTATTTCGGTAATTAAATAAAATATCGATTCCTTGATAGTAGGATACTAACTTAATTAGTCTTCTAGTACAGGTCCTTAGTTTAGTCTATATAAATTGCTTGTGCACTACAATAAAGTAATTATCAAAAAAAAGAAATAGACTAAAAGACTTATGTAGGGTATTGATCTTCGTGTACTTGGAGCGAAACTGCGTTCTTGATCAACAATGGCTAAAGGTACGTGTTTTATTTAAATTATTATACTGCCTTCAATGAGTTTATTGGTTGACGGAGAAATGCAAAAGAAAAAAAAAAATTTCTTCTGCTAAAGATATTAAAGGAGAAGAATGGTATAGTGGATTATTTCGCTAAGGCGAGGTTGATAAGGTTGAGGATTTTATGGCATTGTTATAAAGTCTTCTCATTAGGTTGTTTTCTATAGGAGAAAACTAAAGTTAAAAAGAGAGTCTGTTGTAATAGTCTGCTTTACTAATTCGTTTCTCGTTTCTATGTAACACAGTTTTTAGGTGCTTTTAACAGCCAAGGTGATATCGGGACCTTATTAATGCTGTAGTGTATGTATCATGGTTGCCAATATACTTTATGTTGTGTGTCAAATTGAATTTATTTTCTAACGTTCAATGAGAATATTTTTAAAAATTAAATGCTTAGTAAAAAGGAAAAAAAAATTGAAGTGAATGATTTTATTAGATACTGAATTAAAATATAAAGCCTTAGATATGAGCCTGTATTGATTATCCTTTTTATCTTTTTTTTTTCTTATTTTTTAGTTTACATTCATTTTCATAAAAAAAAAAACGAAAGATGAAACAAAAAAAAATTAATGATTAAAATATGCAATAACACATTCTAATATGAATTTCAATCATTAAATTATTTTTTTTTCTATTTTATCTTCTATGCGTGGAACTTCACAAGCATTAAAATTTGACAAGTGTGGAAAAAAAACAGAAATAAACTTTACAAATTAAGAAGTCAACTAGATCCATGGAGTAAGTCCAAGCTAGCTAATTAAGAGACCTTAACTCTTAGAAACGAGAAAAGTAAAAAAAAATGGAAAGCATAAAAAAATAAATTAAATAATATTTAGACAAGTTAATATTCTTTTTGCTTCCTATTATATATATATATATATATATATATTTTCTTTTTTTAATAAAATTTTGTTATATATGTTTGGCTAAAATTAAGTTAATTTGTTGAAAAAGAATATTATCGACACATAAAAAATTTATTCTTTTGACACATATACCATCTTAATTAAATGTCACATGTCTTACATTTAATTGTTTTGGATTTGTATAAAAAATATTTTATATAATAAATTAATTTTTTTTTACTTTGATAGATTTATCTTTTTAAGTTTCTTTCCATATCTTGCACAAGAAATTAATTTAATTTCTAATTAGAATTTCAATTTTTTCCTACAATTATTTCCCCATTAATATGTTATTAATATTTCAATTAGCTTATAATATGTCATTAAATAGTCAAATATTCTAATTGTTTAAATAATTTGACTATTTAAAGAAGTTCAAATACAAACTCCTAAATTATGGGTTTCAATTTTTGATTTATGAAATTGAATAACATAGAATTTATTAGGTTTTGTAAAAAAATATCAACCAAATGTTAATAATAAAACTTGATTTTCTATTAATAAATACTATTGATTTTATTTTTTTCTGTAAGTAATATTTTTAACTATAGTTAACTTTTTGTATTAAAGAAAGCAAAATCTTGGTATGAGTAAACAATCCCTTTGTTGTGCTCACTATAATATTAATTTTTTGGATTTTTATATTATTTAGAAAGAATAAAGAAAACCATAACATTCATTTTCTACATATATGCAGATCAGTTTATGGTTCATTAAACATTACTAACAATCTATTCTAAATTTACACTCTTTTAAAAGAGCATTCAGTTTTAATAATTTATTAATTGAATTATGATACTTTTATAGAGTTGTAACATAACCAACTTTCATGGAGATATGATATTTCATTTGAGTTTATAGACTTGTATTTTACATTATTAGATTTTTATTTTAGTTATAACTTTAATATATTTTTAATAGGGAGCACAATTGGATTTGGGGTAACTACTTTTTTATTTCAAAATTTTCATTGCAACTTCTTTTCTCTCTTGAAATTTACAAAAGATATAGGATTTATGAATATTATGTTTGAAGAGATGTTTTATCATTTAGGTATTTTTAATATGATGTAAGGAAAGATTTAAGATTCGTGTTTGGTATGGAACTTACGCTCCGCGAGATCCAATTTTGACCTTCCCCGACTCAACCTCTAGTGGAGGCTATTGGCCTCACTAGAAACCGGAGGGGCAGGGGTCCAATCATTGGACTGGATCAACGGTGAGGGGTAAAAGAGGGAAGAATTCCCCTTTTACTCCTATGTTATTTTTTATTTTTAATTAAATTATTTTTAATATAAATAATATTTTAATAATTATATAACATAAATATAATTTTTGGTTTTAATATATATTTTATTATTTGCATGAGTATCATTTTAATAATTTTTTTCAATATAAATACAATTTAATAATTTTTAATTATTATTTAATATAAATATAACTTTATTTATATTTTATTATTTATTATGAATATAATTTAATAATTTTTAATTATTATTCAAAATAATTATAATTATAATTATAATTTATTATTTAATATAAATATATTTTTAATAATTTTTATGTATTTATAATATATATATATACACATCAATTTTCAATAAATGTACTTAATGGCTTTTTTTCTACTCTTATCTCACTACTATCGCTGAGTTTAAATATAAATAAATATCTTAGTAATAATTTTAATCTTATTGTTGTAATATAAAATTTTAACATTACAATAATTAATTTTACTTCTACCGTTATTTTCAATTTCACTATAATTAATTTTACTATCGATCCAAATAGAACTCTAGTGGATAAAGTCAAAGTTTCGAAAAGAAGTTTCTAGGTATGTAAAAGCCAAGATGTGAGGTATGAAGCTAACATGACAATGTACTGATTATCAATTTTTACTTTATACACATTTGATGATCATCATTAAATTTTATTGTAAATATTAAAATGCATGAAAATTGTGTAAGAATTAAACACCAAATTAAGAAAAGTTAAAAATGTAAGATTTACTAGCAAATAATTCTCATCCAATCTATACCTGTAAATTAAACGTACCAGCAGGGAGAAACAAGAAGGTGCATTCTTTTACTTTTACGATGTTTTGAGAGAATTACAGAAGGAGCCTTTGAAAACATTTACAATTTATAATTATCATAATAAATAGTTATTAATAAGTAAATAGGAAATTCTTTTACTTTTGATTGCAGAAGAAAAACTTTAAAAAAATTACAAAATCGCCACTAAACAAAAAATAATTATTAACAATGAAAGAGAAAATGATTTGAAAAATATAACTAAAAGGGAAATTTTTTTGAAAGAATTATGAAATGTTCAACAAAATTAAAAATATCTATCATTATTATAATATATAATTACTAATAAGGATGTAAAAAAAACAATTACATGAAATTTTACAATTATTTTCCTCTTTGAGAAGAGAAAGCAAAGCTAGCTAGAGTAATTTGAACTTTCATAATTGAAAAAAAAATGAAATTTAATTAGTAAAATAAGACACTTTAGTTTCATTTATTTGATGAATTTGTCACTTGATTCTAAAAAAATACTTAAATTTTATAATTTTGTTTTTATTTGTAAGGAAAATTTAATTTAATATATTAAATTTTTTATATTAAAAATATAATCATTAATTTTAAATATAGATATACATATTAAATTATCAAACAATAAAATAAATAATTATTAATTAAAATAATTGAAATTTGTATTAAAAAAATTCAAATTTCTAACAAAGTGACAGACTAGCATATATTATAAAAGAAATTAAAAAATGACTGACAGGTCAACTATTTGCAAACAGCTTTTAATTGCACTGTAAATAATTTCTTTTTTTAATTAGATCGAGGATCGTACATCTTTAAAATACAACTTATAAAATTTGAAATAATCTAAAATTTATTGAAGCAAATCATCTTCAGATTTTGACCAAAAAATAAATACAAATAAATGGAAAGAAAAGTCCTCCGGATATATATAGTTTACATAGAATTTATAAGTGCCCTTTGAGAAAATAATTGAGTTAAGAAAACGGTAAGTGGAGAAAAATGGAGAAGCCATTGCTGGGTGGAAAAGAGGAAGAGAAGTGGAAAACAACATGGAGTGGCTTTGTGGCGGAGCTAAAGAAGGTGAGCTACATGGCGGCGCCGTTGGTGGTAGTGGCGGTGTCGCAGTACCTCTTGCAGGTCGTGTCGGTCATGATGGTTGGTCACCTCAGCGAGCTAGCTCTTTCAGGGGTTGCTTTAGGTTCATCCTTCGCTAATGTCACGGGCTTCAGCTTTATTGTAATGTTTTTCTCTCTCCCTCAATCCTTTCGCTCTTTATATTTTTAATTTCACTTGCATATAATTGAAACTGAACATTTCTTTCTCAACACTGACTGGTGAACATATTTATAGCTTAAATAATTAAAGCTCATAAAATCAGTACAAATTAAAGGGAAATCTTTGCATACAGAAAATTGATGTTCAATAAAGATATGAAATCCTTATCTCATTTTTCTTTCTTAGAGAAGTTAAAATTGTACTATTGAGAAGTTGAATTTGAAAATATAGATTTAGATTTAAAAATAGTATAAGTTATATGATAAAACACACATAAATATAATATTTATAATTATTTTTAAAATTTATAGGTCTATTATTTACATATTTAATAGTGAATTTAAAATTTTTATAAATATTTATAAATTTAAAATTTATGACTTTATCTTTTGTCAAATATATAATAGTATGGAAGTTTAATATGTATGCATTTTGTTCTTATACTTTATATAACAAAAGAAATCCAAATTCATGTTCCTAAAGATAGTGATAGGATTTTTTGTAAATCTCATTTTGCGTAAGCTATTTTTATTTTATATTAATTTAGACTATGTCTAAGATATTGGGAGATTAAGAGCAAGGGTTGGTTCTAATGCAAGAGAACTGACTCCCAAAGTAGAATCGATACTATATCAAAACAAAGGAGAAATGATTCTAAAATAAGAGACTCGGTTCCTTTATTCCAAACCAGAATATATATATATATATATATATATAGTCTCAAAGAAAATGAACATTACAGATTTACCGACAAATACAAATAAATTGA
>JBBYHK010209273.1:0-31769 GCA_038382065.1 Adansonia grandidieri | reverse complement strand
CTTTATAATTTCACCTTAATAATTTGATTTAATTATCTTGGTCCATTTATTATCATGTGGGCCATATAAAGTCTAACAAAATAAGCTATTTAACTCATAAAAGCAATGAAAAAAATAAGCAAAGATAATCAAATGCTTACCAGGGTCACGAAGCTCATCAGGGTCAGCCAATGAGTGACCTCTAAACCTATATGTCTCGCATTCGACCAATGTTGGACCGTCTCCTCTCCTAGCCTGGGCAATCGCCTCCTTAGCCACTTCCCTCACCTTCAAAACATCCATCCCATCGAAATGAATACCAGGCATACCGAAAGCCGGTCCTTTCTTATAAATCCGAGAATCAGAAGTAGCCCTCAAATGCGACATCCCAATAGCCCACACATTGTTCCCAAAAACAAACACAATGGGCAATTTCGCCGCCACGTTCAAACACTCGATGAACTGCCCATTGTTACAAGTCCCATCCCCGAAATAAGCCAACGTGACGTGATCACAATCTGCTTCTTTCAAAACCTCCCTTTTATACTTAGAGGTAAAAGCCACCCCCGTGGCAACGGGAATCCCTTCACCAATAAAAGCAAATGCTCACCGGAAAACATATGCATCGACCCACATTGGTGGTTTTACCGAAGAGTTCGCTCATGACGGCGCGTGCAGGGACGCCTTTGCTTAAGGCGTGAGTGCTTACTACAGAATCTTGCTTCTTTAAGAGCTTAATAAAACCAGTTGAAACAGCTTCTTGGCTGTTGTAAAGATGCAAAAAACCGAACATTTTACCTCTGTAATACATTTGAGCATACATATCTTCAAATGCTCTTCCTAATACCATATCTTCACATAATTCCAGTCCTTCCTCTCTAGTTATTAACTGCAAAAAAATGGAAAATTGAATAAAAATATAGAAATTTTTTTAAAAATTGTTATCAAACAGAGAGAAAATGGGGTTTACGAGATTGGTGGTGGATTTGGATTTCTTTTCCTTGAGGACATCGGAGACGGCAACTACGGTCCCAGATCGACGGTGGAGATTCAACGTGGAGGACGAACTGAGGTGGACTTTGCGGCTGGATCCGAGGAAGGGTGAGGCGGAGAACAGGGGCTTGTCTTGAGATCTGGAGGGAAAATTGGTGTTGAAAAGGGAAGGTTGGGTGGCGAACTTGGCAATGGAAGCGCTGGACATTATTCTTTTTTATTTTCTTCTTCTGATAGGTAAGGAGGAAAAAGAAAGAAAATAGGAAGGGAAACAAAGGGGGCAGAGATATAAAGCGGTTGAAGAGGAAAGCGAGAATGCTGGAGGAAACGAGGGAAAGGGCGTTGGAATAGTCCCTTGAAACTTGGAAGGGAGCATTGGAAGGATTTGATATAAATGTAGTACTTCAAATGTCGCGTTGTGTTGTCACTATATTTTAGATTTATGTTATGCATCAATTTCGTGCGGTACGGATTTGTAATATATTTTTATATTTTAAATAATATGATTATTAATTATAAAATTATGTTATAAATATTAATTAAATGAAATTCATATTACTGATAATAAATTTAAGTGAATATAATAAAAAATTATCAAGTTAATATTACTTAAAATTTTTTTAATATAATCACTCGAATTATAAATGAAATCTTATTATCAATTGTATTATTATTAATAAATTAATTTTAATAATTAAATATAAAGACCAATAACATTATCAAAATTAATAACTTTATATTACTTAAATTTATTTAGAATCTAACTTCTTAAATTATGTTTAAATGGCGCAATGAATTTTAATTAAATTCTCTTTATTAAGGTTAGGTGAATGAATTTTACTATCTCGATTAATGTACGTGTGGAACAATAATTTGGTGCTTATTTAACAGTCTTTTGCAAGAAAGCCCTACCTTGGCTAGGCATCAAGTATAAGCAATGCTTAGAAAACGAAATCGAATTGATCAAATTTTCAATTCCTGCTCCAATCTGTTAGAACAACTGCTTATATATATATATATATATATATTATGCTTAAACACTAATTTAATATAAAATAAATATAAAATAAATTTAATAATTAAAATAATATTTTTACTTAATAATATAATCAAGATTAAAAGTTGAAATCTCATTAATTATAAATAAATTTTTGAAATATATAATCAATTTTTTTACTACTTCAACCCAGCTGTTGACTGTTATCTTATTGCTATATAATTGCCAATCAAACAAGCCACTAGTTCCACCGGTACCCGATTCAACCGATCCAATTTTTTATTCACCTGAGTACAAGAAATAGCAAATTTCTTAACTGATAGGAACATTTATCTGATGGCTGAACTGTGAATCCAGTTCCAACTAACCCTCTTTGTCACCGTTAAAAGTTACAACCAGCAGGATAACAAATATTAAGAAAACTTGTCTGATAGCATATGTCTATGAGAATCACACTTCAATGTTAAAACAACGGTAATCAAGTATCCCCAAATGATAAACAAACTACAAGATCTAACCTAAATAAGGTTTTCTAGTAAAGGAGTTATGACACCAATGTTCAAGGTACAACAATATGCATGCATTCGTAACCAACGAGTCAATTGGATAAGCTAAAAAGAATCTATGTTACTCCGACTCTTCAATTTCATAAAATACCTGTGTCAAACACTCTCATTTGACATGTATTCAGGCATGGATATGGGAGTATGTTCCTCCAAATATGGAAAAATTAGGAAAAAAAAATAGGCATGCATATACCCGACGCATGCATGTATCTAACACTCAGTTGAGTCCCCAGTAACATACCAAAGAGCTATTGATCAAAACAACAATCTAAAAACTAAAGCAATATGCATTGCAATGGTATAAACCACATCAATTCAATACTCATGACAAAAGGGAAAAATTGGTCTAAAAAATCTTTATATCTTGAAGATTCAAGCAAACAACTCAAAAAGGAACAATTACTCAAAACAGGCAAATACTAAATATCAATAAAACTCAAAAACAGTAAATACTGTCGTAACTTAATGCATTAAACCAGTAATCGACCAAATCATACACTTAAAGGAGTTCCTAATCAAACAAACTGAATCCCATATCATCATCACTCTCTTCCTCCGGCTCTTCCTGCAAAATTAACAAAAAAAAAATCGCAAATCAGAATAAATGGTGGCAAGGAAATAGTTTTGCTCATTTATTTTGTAATTTTTAGTCCGACCTTCTTCTTTTCCTCTGCAGGCGGTGGAGCAGCACCACCGCCTCCACCGCCAGCTGCAACAGGTGCAGCAGCAGCAACCGGAGCACCACCACCGCCACCAGCCCCAACACTGGTTATGAGATTCTCTATGTTGCACTTTTCGAAAAGCTTGGCAAACAAGCTTGGCCAATAGGATTCAACAGGGACATTTGCTGCTTTAACTAATGTTGCAATCTTCTCAGCCTATTAGCGAAGTTAAAGAAACCAAATGACGAAACCTCGCATTCTTTCAATAACAATTACCAAAATCTCGATTTTTTTCCTTTTTCTTTTTTATTTAAACAAAATTTCAGATTATGAATCTTAAAACCCTAAATAAAATGCATATAAGGATACGGTGATGGGGATTCCATCATCATAGAGAATCAAAGCAGCGTAAGAGCAAGCAGCTTCACCAACAGAAGACATCGTTTCAACTGTTAAAATAAAAATAAATAAACCGATCAAAACCCAACCCATATAAAAGATTTACAATGATATCAATACTAGAAACGAAAAGCAAATTCTTAAAAATCCATTGAATCAAACAGTTTTTCAAAGAAAAGGAAAAGAAGAGAGTTACCAGAGGGATAGAAGCCGTGCAGCCGCTCTTCTAAACGAGTGTTGCTAGGGTTTCTCTTTGACGTTAAAAAAGAGTTTTAAACGGGGGGAAAAATGAATTGGACTCCAACTATTTCCAAGGCCCATTGAACCAAAGTGGTCCAAATTTAATATTTATTAAAAAATTAATAATAAATATTTAAATTTTATACGAAATAATAATAATATTATTATATAATTTTATTATAATTTAATACAGATTTTTGTATTATTTTATCAATTGAATTACCTTGATTATGTGGCATTAAGCTTAGTAAGCCACCTTGTTAATACAAGAATTTATTACTCTCACTTTTGAGTCTTTCTAATAAAAGATAAATAGGTAGTTCTTTTTTATATATATAAATATGGATGGTTTTTTAAAGAGTAAATAGCTTTTCTAAGAGTAGCTAACTGGTTTACTTCTAAAAAAATGTATGTGTGTAAAAGTAAATTAAGATATCAAACCATTCATATTTCAATTTATTATATTAATTTTATTTTGGCTTTTAAATAATTTTTTTAATCGAAGTGGTCTTACTTGATTCATTACATTAATTAAGTCACACATTTTATATATAGTATAGATTATAAATGACGTTGGAATCACTCTATTTTTCTTTAATATGTTTCTTTTGTTTTTCAATATGTTTACGATAATTTTAACATATAATTAATAAAAAAATCATAAATAAATTATTAAAAAATAAAAAATATTTTAATTAATTTTATTATACAATTTTGGATATATTTTTTAATAATTTTTATTATTATACAGTTATCATGCAACTTACATTTTTGTATAAAGAAGACCATAGTTTGAGATAAGAATGGGTTGTAGATATTAGAATTTGAAATGTAAACTTATTAAATACCATCTTTGAAGGATAGCTGCATGAATTAATTTTAGCTAAGCTCTAAGTTTTGTAATATACACTTTTAATATCAAAATCAAATTATAAAACAAACCATACATATTTTTAAAATTATATAAATAATTTACGTTTTTTAAAATGATATTATATCTCTTTATTAATCCATTTCTTTTTTTTACCTTTTTAAAAACGGTTAATTCACAAAAACTGCAATTTACAGTTTTTTTCAAATTTTTTCACTATTTTTTAGTTTTTTCTCTTCTAATTATTTTACTATTATATATTAATTATTTATTTATTACTTCACTCATATGATGAATGTGCATAAGACTAGTAAAGATTTATTTAAATATAACTCAAATAATAAGAGTTTATTTGAATTATTTAAAAAAAAAAAACAAAATTAATTAGTTGAGAGATTTTTTTAAAACACTTTGGCCAAATATCATCAATCAAGTCAGGGCTGCATGATTGTTGGAGCTCTTTGAGATAAGATTTGGATGTGTTTCAAATCCTTTTCATTTTAATTAATCAAACAACAGTATTGGTCTATTAAAATCAGCATCCAATGGCAAATCTGTGAGACTCATAATCAATACTTTGAATACAATGACAAAGCTCAGTGTAAAACCAAAGAAAACTGAAAGGAAATGAAATGTTAAATCAAAGTTTATCGCCAAAGTCTAAATTCATTATTATTCGTATTATTACTTGAATTATTATTAAGCGAATTATAAAACTATCATATATTCTTAATATATATTAAAAAATAAATAAATAAAATATACGTTAATTTTTTAATTTTATTTTTAGAGTTAAAAAATTCCGGTGTCAATATACTTGATAATAATAACAATTATTATTATTATTATTATTATTATTATTATTTGGCCAGTTAGGAAATTTATCATAACTATTGTTTGACCTATGGGCATGTTTCACACAAGAATTTTATTAGTTCCAATTACTCAAAAAATGGATTTTTTTTATAAAATATTTTGAGACATGAAGATGCAGATACGAGGATCCGAATATGGCTTCATGAACCTATACGTACTATGCCTTATAGACATAATAATCTTAAATATAATACAAAAATAAAATTAAAATATAAAATATCACAAAAAATAATATAAATAAAAAGTTATTAATGTATATGAGTATAAAATATTTTAAAATTAATAATAATTTAAAAATATATAAATATATAAATTATCATATGCCCAAGTTCACAACAAGTTGATTATTACTTGTAAGTTGTAACTTGCAAGAAAAATTACGATGTTCATGCATCTAAGCAAAAAATCACTATGCTCCTTTTGGTTACATCTACAATTACGGAAAAACCAAAATGATAAAGCTTATTAGAATTCTCAATTTTAAGTTACATCTAATCCTCCGTGTCCGGGTTTTTTTAATAAATTTTCAAGTGAGATCATACCTGACCTCATATCATCTGAATATGTGCATGCATCTAAACAATCTCTAAGCTTGTCAGGCCCCTAAGTTGATACGTTGGCATTGTTTCAAAGGGGAATGTTAATTGATGTGTATAGACATTCATTAAAATTTTTCAAAGAAAAAATTTATATAATTATTATAATATTTTTTAAATTTTATAAAATTAATTGATTGGATTTAAAAAATAAAAAAATATATATTAATAATATCTATAAATATTCGGTAAATAAACGTAGTCTTAGAACAATCAAATCCCAACACCATTAAAATTCGAAGGCCCACAATGTTTGTTATCAGAGAAGCTCATTGTTCCTGAACCATATAAAATTATAAACCTTAATAAATACAATCTGAAAAGAATGGTACCCTTCATTTGCGTCTGTTGTTAGGGACAGAAGTGTGCCCTACAAATCATAAAAAAACCTTCGTATTAATGGATCTGCTAATTTTATACATAAAATAAAATATTATATAGATAAAATGTTTATATATAATATGATCTAAATATATAAATCAAAATTTATATAATACAAATTATTAATAATTAAAATTTATATAAATAAAAAATATTTTATATACGATGATAACGTGATAAAATATATTAATATAACATAAATACAAGGATTGTCGGATCTAGAGTTAACCCAAAGATCAAACAAAATTCACATTGTAAGACTAAATTCATATTTTGACATAAATATAAGGACTAGTAGCATCATTTAACCTAAGCTTTTTCAATAAGATCAACATGATGCCAGTAGGTCAATGTCCATGTCAGCATTTTAATGAAAAAAATTGACAATGTTATTAATTGAATCAAAATTTTTAAATTAATATAGTAAAAAGATTTAATTTACATGAATTATAGTAAAATGATTAAATCTTAAAATATTTAACAAATACAAAAACCGATAGCATAATTAAGTTCTATTGTGGTCTCTTTGAAGATTTATTGTTGACTTATCCCCTTGGATAAGGTTGGGAAGATCACAGTTAAACACAAATTCTGTAGATAAAGATACACTAATAATCTCATATGTTAATAGTGAAAAAATTTACGAATAAAATTTATAAAATGATACATATTTTATTTATTTTTGTAATATATTTTATCGGATATGTATTCTATGTATTTTTTTAAAATATCCAACCTTGTTTTTTTTTTAAAGAAGAGGGTTAAATTTCGAAACGGAATTCAGCAACATATCAATATTATCATAATTTTTCAAAGAGTTTGCAAGAAGGAAAAAAGAAATCTTTTATTATTTCATGACTTACCAGCTCAATGCAAAATATTTATTGAGGAATCAGCTCCGCAATTGATTAGACTGATTTCCGACCTCCTAAACTTGAAGGCAAACAGCAATGACCCTACCAACAGCCCTTGTCTATTCGTTTCTTTTTTTCTTTTTAAATCAAAATCGTTGTCTATTCTAATGATGCTAAACACCAATCAAGTCAATTGTTACTGTATGTTAGTATTAGACTTATTTATTAACGGGAACATGATTTAAATTTATTTAAATTTTTTTATTCAAGTTTGATTTAGTATGTTTATCTATTTTATTATTTAAAAATATAAAAATAATATTTTAATATTTTTATAATTAAATTTAAATAAAAATTATTTTTGATTATATAAATAATAATTAAAATTAAGTTAAATCAATCCAAATAAAAAAAATTATACTCAACTCAACTAAATACAGGCCAAGCCTAATGGGTCATGTCAACTATTAGACTATGAATAGACCTACTTAATATATATCTCATTCATTTATATTATTCAACGTAATCAAAATTATTGAAAAATTTAACTATTTATTACAGATTAAATATGATAATTAAATGATAAAATATTTATTTTTGTAATTCATTAATAATTTTTATAATAAATAATTAACTTTTTTCAAATAAAAACAATATATATTTAAAAAGTCAACTATTTATTACATATTAAATATGATAATTAAATGATAAATATTTATTTTAACAATTTATTATTAACTTTTATAATAAATAATTGGTTTTTTTCACAATGATTTTTAAAAATTTGATAACACAAAATGAAAGGAACATAAAGTGATGCTGTCTTGTTCTTCAATATATTCATCTTTCTGTTAAAAGAACTGAAATAGGATAAAAAAATAAAAAGAAATAAAAGAATGACCAAAGAAAGAAAAAAGGCATTTTACTTCTTTTCCATTATGGTCCCTCTAACAAATAGCGAAAGTTACTGCAATTTTAAGCAACATTGGTCGTCATTATTGAATCATCGTTTATCATCATTCTCATCAACCAACCATCCAAGATCTACCACTAAACATGAAAAATAAAAAAAAACTAAAAAAGGATATAAAACTCCCAAATTTACAGAATCAAACTATTTCTTCATGGTTTTGGCCGCCTTTATTTAGCACTTTCAAAACAATTAATCATTTGCTCTTTGTTCTTGTTGACATTTTGATTAGTAGTGAGGATTTCAAAGTCATCACAATGCAACATATTTATAATTGATATTTATACGATAATATTTATTATTTTTATGATTACAGCGAACACAATGCAATTACAATTTAAATCCTTATCTGTTAACAAGGATTCAAACCTTAAAACATCTGACAAGATGGTGATGATGATGAAGGGATGACTTTTCCCTATCAATCAAACCCCTAACATTCCTAAACTCTTCTACATGACAAGGGATAGTGATCGTGCCCTTCTGGTCGAACCCATACTCTTCCTCGGCTTCTTTCAACAGCCGCATGAACAATGGGTGATTGAAGTACATGACTGGCACCACGAATCTCTGTTGCTCCTCTCCTTTTGATCCGACCTTGATTGCCAAAAACCCTTTCGGCACATCCCTCGATTGCTTCTTCCCATGATGAAGCTGCTGATGATTATGATGGTGAATGTGTGGCAGGTGTAAATGAAAGTTCTTGAAACCTTTTTCTCCGCTACCCATTTTTTTCCAACAAAAACAAAGAACCCCAAAGAGCAAGATTAGCCGACGGCAAAAACCTAATGATGTTTGATATAATTATACGAATATAAATTAAAAAAATAATTAAAATATTATACGATATAAATATAAAAATATTTTAAAATTTATACAAATATAAATCTTTAACGATCATAGTATGATAAAATATATAAATATATCATAGATGCATGACTTTTAGTATTTGTATAAAAATGAAAGAAAGAAAAAGGAAAAGAACTACTAGGAAGAACAAGAACAAGGCCAAAGCTCGATTGCAATGGGTTGTTTGAAGATGGTGAGTGAAGAGTAACTGAGGGACTTAGGGACTTTGGTCATGGTTGACAATGTAAACTCATACCAACCAGAAATTGGAGAAGATAAATATATATATATATATATATATATATATATATATATAAAGCTGAAGGAAGAGAGAGAGATTGATAGCACAGGAAAAAGAGATGGGGTTTTTATATGCTGTGGAAAGAAGTAGGGTTTTCTTGTTTTTGTTTATAAAAGTTGATTCTCGACGTTTGATTAGAAGGGAATCTGATTTTCTGGTGATGATAGAAGGGAAAGATTTGGTGAAGATTGATTAGTTTAACTTTGCAACGGACAAAATGGGTAGAAATTTATTTGACCAATTGTAACGGCCTTGATTATTGAATTTCACGTTAATTGGGTTAAATATAGAAAGATCAAATTTAAATTTTAAAAGTAAAATAAAATGAAGATACTTAATTATTTAATATTAAATAATAAATAAAGCTTTTTTTAAAAAAGAAAAACTACTAAATTATATTTTTAAAAATGTAATTTTTTCTTAAAAAATATTTTTTACCCACTTTGGTAGGTGTAATGAATTTCATAATTATAAAATCGTTAACTAAGTTTAATTTCATGAATCAAATAATTTAATTAAAAAATATGCAAAAAATAAAATAAATAATATATATTTGTAAAATTATTTCTATTGTTTGCCATTTTTAAAAAATTAAAAATAAATACTTTTTAGAAACTATTCACTGTTTTCTAACCAATAATCATCGAATAACTTAAATTTTATTCATTTTATTTTTTTTCTCTCAGCTTATTCTAGTTCTAGATTAACTAAATTTTTGTAAAGGGAAGTTATTTAATTATAAAAGATGTAGGTAATTTTTTTGTGTGAAAATTTAACAAAAAAATAAATTAATTGAAAACAGTTAAAGTTTATATTAATTGAAAAAATAGATTTAGTAAAATTTTAATCCAAATTTTTTTATCACTTTATTAATTAAATTAATATCATTTAATTTAATAATATTAAACTCAATCCACTAAGTACTTTATTAATAGTATTAGTAAGTACAAATTTTTATTTTATGACGTATGAAGATTAAATAAATAAATTTTAATAATTTAATAATTTATTTTACATATATTTTTATATTTATATTATATTTATTTTTATGTAATTTTTAATATTTTATATTATGGCGAGCTCGGGATAAAATATGTAATTAAAGGGAAATCGAAGGGGTAAGACACGTGGATGGTTAGTTAGAGACGGACACGTGGACAGAAAGGGACAGCCGAGGCCCGACAGAGGACAATTGAAGTATCATTTTTTGGTAAAAGAAAAATAAATAAATTGAGTGAAGGCAGCCGATAGCTGGTGTCGATCGAGCACGTCCAAGATGACATTGAATAGGTGGTCTGCTCTCTTAGGCCGGTGGTCTGGTGCAATTGTCGAGGGACAGTTGTGCCTTACGTTGACAGTAGGATTCATATACATACATACATACGTACATACAAACATAACGTATGGAATGTGATCTATATATTTTTATCAATTTTAAAATATTGATACTTTATTTTATATAAATTTTAATAAATTTATTATTTATATTATATTTATATTATTTTTTATTATATTATATTATATGTTATATTACATTTAAGTTTTTTGTGTTAATTTATATCATATAAATATATCAAGTCTAAAGTTAAATTTTTTACTGTAAAAAATAGGTAAAAAAATCATTTTGTTTTCATTTTTCTTTAATTGATTTTACGGAGTTTTGCATTATATTCTTTATTTAAAAAACAAAAAAAAAAATCGAGGCCCATCTTTTTATTCTTACCACTTACATGTGAAAAGAAATTATCTCATTCTATGATAAGTGAAAATTTTAAATTACATAAGTAAAATTAGTACGAAGATATATATGCTTTTAAAATATTTTTAAAAAAATTATTTAAAATATAAATAAGACATGTAATAACTTTTTAATACTATTCATGAACTTAAAGAAATTCACTACTAACGTGTTAAAAATAAAACTCTATTTGTTAATTGATTTTCTTCGTTATGTTTTGTTTTTCAAATTTTTACTAGTAATACGTTTGTTGGTTGCTTTTTTTTTTTTAAGAAAAAGTATGAAAAGTTTTAAGTTCTTCGTTAATTAAGCATTTTACTTAAACGAATAAACTTTTGAATTTAAATTCAAACCGACTCAAAATGAATTGCGTAGAAGGAGTAATTAAATTAGGATTGAGATGTGTTTATTAAAAATATTCCATATGTATTTTTCTCACCGTCGGAAAGAGTTTAGATTCTATGCACAGATAATATATACTTATAAATTATATTTATAAAATATTAACGAATAAGATGATATTATATCATTAAAAATTTTTAAAATTAAATATAGATAATTTTATTTACTATGAGGTGATATTATCTAATTTATTAATGTATAAATTTATACATTATCAGTGTATAAAAAATACTTTTAAGATCTCTCTCTTTAGCTTATGAATTTATTTTTTTTTTTCATTGTAAGAGAAAGAAAAGAAATAAAATCCAAGTCATTTTTTAATTTAAAAAAAGTATTAACAACTGAAAGATCATTTCTTTCAAATTGGTTATCCACTTAATAAAACGTAATAATAAAGTGGTTATCGTTCGACGTTTTATAGAATAGATTCAGAATATGATATTTTTATATTTACAATTGATTTAGTGACGGATTTTTTATAAATCGAGGAAATAGCTTCACTTAATAAATAGCTTGGAATAATATTAAATCTAAGTTAAAATTTTTATAATTTAAGTTGATTTAATTAATTAGAATTATTATTTAATAAAAAATTTATTTAAAATTAAATATAAATTATATAAAAAATAATATAAAAATAATTTTTAATATTTTAATTAATAAAATAAATTTTTAAGCTTGATCAAATATGGGCAAATAACTTTTCATTTTTCAAACAGAGTTCGAACTGATACATAAATATCTAGTATTAAAATAATTTTGTCAATTTTCATTGAAGAGATAGGCAAATTTCATGCTTCCAAGAGAGGCAAGGAAAGGCGGCAAAGCAATATCTCTTAGCCGTCCTCTCGTGACCGTTGACCACCTGGTAGTATCGAAAGCCCAAATCAAATCAACGGACATTGGGAGTCCCATTGAGAGGACGTCAACACAGTAACGAGAAGAGAATAAACCTGTAGTAACGTAAAATGACCAAAGCCTTCGAATTTGATCTGTCCATCACTTCCCCTGTCAAAGATTTTAAAATTTTTTATTTAAATATAAATTGAGTTAAATCTATTTAAAAAATATTTTAATATTTATTATATTATAAAAATATTATTTTTATTTTAATATTTATATATTTTTATAATTAAATTTAATAAAAAATTTTATATTATTTGAGTTGGCTACCCTAATTTAAATGTAAAAAAATCTTATAGAAAGATCGATCCATAAAGATTAAGCCTGTAAAACTGAGTAAGTAATCTGAATTTTGGATAGATCAACTTTGAAAAAAATTTGATATATGTAATCATGTATTTATATTATATTAATATATTTTTATTTATTATATAATATTTAAAATATTATTATTTGTATAAATTTTTTTATATTAATAATTTATTTTATTTAAATTGATATATTTATATTTTTATACTGTATTATTCTTTAAAACATTTCTTCTTTTCCTTTTATTTTTAGTATTATTATTATATAGTATAATCATAATGGTGTAGAAAAACGACTAAAGCATCCATAATTGTCCTTCCAAATGCATGAAGTGCTATCATGGCTGATGGGACCATAATCAAGATGGCTAGATTACAGTGTTGTATTTCATTATCAAGCCAAGCCAGAATGATGTTGCAAATTTGTCAGTCTTTATTAAAAAAAAAAAAGACTAAAAAGTTTTTGTGACCCTTTGGTCTAAGGCCAATCAGGATGCAGATTAGATGGTGTGAGCACTGAGGTAGAGGGTCCATTGAAGTTGGTGGGTCAGCTTGTGAGGATTTTTTCCCTATTTTTTGAGGTTGACATTTTAGCTTGCTTCTTCCTGTTTTCCATTTTATCAGCCAAAGTTGCCCAGTAAATACTATGCTCCGATACGTATTATTTAACATAAATATTATTTATATATTATTTTATTATTTAATATAAATATAATTTTAAATTATTTATTATTATTATTTATTTTTTTATTTTTATCTTATTATCACAATTATATTTAAATTTAAATATATATTACATTACAAGTTATAATCTTATAGTTACAGTAATTAATTTCACCGCTACTTTTATTTTTAATATCACAAAAACAAATTTCACTGTTCATAAAAGCTTATATTTGAAAAAATCTAATTTGATTTTGGGTGCTATATTCTACATTTTCCATTATATACAAACCTCTATAGACTTACGACTTGGCATTCTAATGCCTTGAAAGTATCCTTGCATGATGTGAATGAAATCTATTTCAAGGTATCCGAATACCTCGAAAAATGATTGTAAGAAGATTGAAAAGGATGCCTTTTATTAGAAACAGGGGACAATCTACAAGCACTAATTTCTCAAATTAATTCATGACTTAAAATGGACTCCAAAAGTCACAAACTATGTGCCATTGAAAAACTAACTGAACGAGATTACATTTAAAGTGGTTAAAAATCTCATACAATCATTCGAGGTATGGATATATTTTTTCTAATCAATTTTGGCCGCAGGACACAGGAAATCTACACGGCAAAATGGAAAAATTCGCGATGGACTCATTTGGACTTGAAAAATTATGTACAATACACCATTGTAATGATTCAATGCACTTAGAGGAGCAACTAAGCAAAAATTCACGAAAAATCATTTGAGGGGACAAAAATAAGACATCGTATGACCCATCTGCGTTAGAATGCATGGATAGTCCAGCGTAACTGGAAAAACATGGTTTGTCCGAGATCTTAACGTCCTCAAAGCATTACGAAACCAACGTCATTGGAAAGCTGACATAAAAGCTTTTGAGACTAAAGCTTATGGGAATTTATGGAATTCCTACGAAGTGCATTATTCAATCAGAATCATAAACACAATAGGCTTATTTCTAGGTTCAGAGGCAAAACAAAAAAAAAATTGGGAGTAAAAAAATGCAACCCTTTCAAAAGAACAATGCAAGAGGAAGGGAAAGAAACCTCGGATGCTTCCCCTTTTCCCGAGAAAAATGCCACCACCTCTTCTTCACCCCTCCTTTTTTTTCTTTAGCCTTCTCCCTTCTTGGCGTCTACCCCCTCTTTAAATATTGCCCCCTGCACACTCTCAATGCTACCCCCGTGGCCTTTGAAACTTGCATCTTTGTTATCAAATTGACAGTATTCCTCTCCTTGTCCGAGACTTAAATTTGCCACGCAAGCCAAGGGAATGAAATGGCAGGGACTCACGTCCCACTGGCCATTTCATTTTCTTGTTTATACATATACGTTGGATACCAATAAAGATAATTTATGTATATGCATAATGCATAATATATAATGCATGCTTGACATATGAGGTGAATGATATACCTATTTGAAGAGAAGAGAATCTAGTTTGAATGAAATATTCTCTTTGAATTTCAAGTTGTTATTTAAAATTTAAATTTTAAAATTTAAATTATGATATTATTCAGATTTTTAGAATTTAAATTTAAAATTTAAATTTTAAAATTTGAAAAAAACTTATCCTCTTTAAATCTTATCAGATTATGTTTTAACACCTATAAATAGGTGTAAAACTGAAAAATGAAAAACATACCAAAATCATCTCCCTTTCCTCTACTCCTCTCTATTTCTCTAATCATCTGAGAGAAAATTTTATCACTTTCGATTCGTAGTATTGAGCTTATAAATGTTAACAATCGCAACGTGATCTAAGAGGCTTGAGAGATGTGTTGCAAATACTGTCGAGCATATTAGTGGCAAATAATAAACGTCTTAAGGTTAGAAGTTCAAACTCGCCTCAGTCAAGTAACATCCTACATTTCAAATTTTTGATAATATATATATTTATTTCGTAATTTTTTAATTAAATTCTTTAATTTATTTCAGTATTATTTTAACCGTTTATTCATATTGCAATAACTCAAAGCTAACAATATATGCGTAACTTTCAAATAAAGTTAAATGCCAAAGCCCAACTCACATTTTCTTGGCTCAATTTAACTAGCAATTTAGATTTATTTAAGACAATAAATCAAAGTACTAAACTATTTTTTGCTTATCCAAAAAAGAAAAATAAAATTTTATTCTAATTAGATCCTATTTATGGTTTCGTCTCTGATTTTTGAGACATCAACTTTTATTAACCGGACCAAATTAATTATGTTTTGAAATCAATCTTAAATTTAAAGACTTGATCTACAAAGGATCCATTAAGATTTAATAGATCAAACTTAAAATCAAAGGACCCTAAACCATCATACCCTAAATTATTCCACGAGAATTATTTTTATACTTGTCTCATTCTATACCACCTTTTATTTCTAGCATTTTAATCGATATTTGTGTTTTACTAATTCGAGCATTTACATTCGTCAAGTTTTTTTTTTCTTTATTTAACGTCCAATCATATCTTAATATGTTCAATCATATTCGAATATAGCCAATTATATTTTAATCATATTTTCATTATATCAAATGTTAATTTTATTTTCTGACACATCCTCATATATTTAACACGTTTTTATTATATTAATCTATTAGAGTCGAATTTATATTGAACGCATGTCTAAGCCCACTTAAGTTACGCCTCCTCCCTTAACAGTCCAACGGATATTATTGTGTAACGCTGGACGGAGTAATAATCGAACGGCCAGAAAAAAGGGGTTCTTTTAGGGCTTTTTGTTGGGCATTGTAAGAGTAGTTTACAGTTTGCGCCCTTAAAACTAACTTTCCTCTTTGCTTTCCTTACACACCCGAACTTGTTTTCTCTCTTTCTGGGGTTTTTTATTGAAGGTTTAATCGACATCGCAAGGTAATCTCTCATACTATTTCTTCAATTATCTTGTTTCGTCTGTTTGGTTCCCTGGAAAACGAAGCAAAACGCAACAAAACACTGTCCATTGTATGTTTTTCTTTTAATGTTAGGGTTTTATAAATTTCTTTGATTTTTTTTTTTTTTTTGGTTTAGGGTTCTTTTGAGGGGAACGGTGCCAATACGTTTGGGGCTTGGGAAAATGAGGCCTGTTTTCGTGGGGAACTTCGAGTTCGAGACTCGGCAGTCAGAGCTGGAGCGGTTGTTTTCAAAGTATGGGCGGATCGAGCGAGTTGACATGAAATCTGGTAAAATTACTGTTAAAAAAAAATGAATGCTCCGTGTTTGGTTTGTAGTTTATTTCTTTTAGCTAAATGAATTTGGTATTGCTTTTATGTTAGATAGTGGTCTGAATGACTTGAACCCTTTCTGAGCCTAAAAGCATTTTTTTTTTTTTTTTTATTTCTGGTTAGGTGATTGTTCCCATTTATATTTTGTTGATAGTTGGCTGAGCTTAGTACATTAATTGCCATTTTCTTTATTTTAATTTATTGGGAGACTTTAATATCATGGTTCCTCTTATTGTTCTGGAATCTCCATCATTTGGAAATGGTGGCGTCTCGTCAATTTTTTCCTACTTAACTTCAATGGAGTTTCTCTTGTAATTAGTATGCTTGTGGAGTTACTCTTTTTGTTTTCATCTTCCTTGACATGGCTAATTTTCATCAATCTTATTCTTTTTCTTTTTTTTTCCATGGTAAATAAGAACAACTCATATAGGGATTTAAATAGCAGCCATAATGCTACGCTATGGCCATTATTTTGCGATTTTGGCCTTCTTCGTTACCGATATTCGCGATTGATATTTACTGCAATCGACTGCAATAAATGAGACATGACCGTCAATTTGCCCCCAACTGAAATTTAAATCCATCGTGTGCTAGTTTTGTGCTTTGCCTTTTTTGCCTGCCACTGAGCATCTTGTTACCCTCTGTCATACCCTTTCTTTAATAATGCCTTAACTGACTTGAAGCGGTGTAATAAGGGGATCTTAGGAGTGATTTCTTGAGTAGTAGTCCTGCATATATCCCGGCTCGAGGATGCATGTGGGATTATTTTTTGAATAAACGAAGTTGTAAAATGGGCATTTACCTTGTTTTGGAATTGGATGTCAGATATACATCTACAGGGTTCTGTATATCTGATCACACTGTCCGGGAGAAATTAAAATGACACCTGCAGGTTTCAAATTTTACTGGAGAAAACCTCCATATTAAGTGTTTGTTTTGACGCAGGAACTTCTACTGAGGGAAAATGAGCTTCTATCTGGGCTCGCCAACTTTGTGCAAAAAAAACCTTGTATTGCAATGGAAAATTCCTGCCTGCCTACTCTCCTGCCACTCAGAGATAGCATCATCCTGCATTTTCTTCACTCGATTATGTTACTCACCCTCCTTACTGGCTGGTGGGGACCTGTCAAATTATCATGTCGTGCCTTGTACCACTGATTATAGAAGATCACTGAAATCTGTCATGCCATGCCTCCCATTTCTGAACTCCTGCTGTCTGAATGGTGAAACATGCTTTGCAATAATGTCTCAGAACCTGAAAACTTGGATTTTAACCTTTAACATGCCACCATCTTGATTTAGTACATCATGCAACGCTTCTACATCCTTATGTGCATCAGCCCTTCCTTCACATATATGCAGGTGTCGTACATTTTTCTTAGTTCTTGCAGGGAAAAGCTGTGATTTTGC
Source organism: Adansonia grandidieri (assembly GCA_038382065.1). Classification (NCBI taxonomy): domain Eukaryota; kingdom Viridiplantae; phylum Streptophyta; class Magnoliopsida; order Malvales; family Malvaceae; genus Adansonia; species Adansonia grandidieri. The sequence goes on along the minus strand of JBBYHK010209273.1, from coordinate 13,577 downwards.
TGACGTACCTGAAGTTCTGTGGGTATAGCACAAATTGTACAAACTATCATTTCTGCCTCTGATTTCAGTTCATATTACAGGGTTTGCTTTTGTTTATTTTGAGGATGAACGTGATGCTGAAGATGCTATTCGTGGACTTGATAATATTCCTTTTGGACGCGATCGGCGGCGACTGTCTGTGGAGTGGGCTAAGGTAATTGTTTTTTCTGAGTTACTCCTCTCAAAAGTTGCTGGTTTTGAGTTTTAATGGATAGGAAAGCAATAATTTCTGATTTTAGGCATAATCTTATTGTCAGGGTGAACGTGGTCGGCATCGTGATGGTTCTAGGTCAATAACAAATCAAAGGCCCACCAAAACCTTGTTTGTCATCAACTTCGATCCAATTCGTACAAGGGAACGAGATATACTGAAGCACTTTGAGCCATATGGGAAGGTTCTTAATGTTCGCATCAGGCGGAACTTTGCATTTGTTCAATTTGCAACGCTAGAGGACGCTAGCAAAGCCCTCGAGGCTACACAAAGGAGGTAGAAATATACTTATTTTCTTATGAATTTCTTGGTGAGATGATATTGCTACTAAACTACTAACGTTTTGCCTTTTACAGTAAGTTACTGGACAGAGTTGTGTCTGTTGAATACGCTTTAAGAGATGATGATGAGAGGGATGGCAGATATGATAGTCCTAGAAGAGGAGGTAATGGTAGACATGGCGATAGCCCATATGGAAGGTCTCCAAGTCCTGCATACCGCAGGCGACCAAGTCCCGATTATGGTAGGGCTCGGAGTCCTGTTTATGATCGCTATAATGGTCCTGCTTATGACAGGCACAAGAGTCCCGAGTATGGAAGGCACAGGAGTCCTGAATATGGTAGATACCGCAGGTAGTGATTAAAGCCATTTATTGTTGCTTGCTGGTTCTTCTATCTCTTTTTCTGAAGTTTGTTTTGCGAGCCGATTATAGCATGTTTCAGATTATTTATTAGTATTTCCATAATTAATGTGATTCTTACTGTTCATTGAATTAGCAGCCGATCGCCTGCTCGAAGGTCCCGGACATGAATGGCTGTCAGATTGATGCGGACAAATTTGTTGGACAAATCGGTCCTCATGTATTTTGCTGCTCTCTGCCTAGCTGAGAGTTTGCGCTTCATAGAAGAACGAATAGCTTTTTTTCCCCTCTTTCCCGTTGAACTCTTAAGTTGGGAGGTTAGGTCGAAGTACAATTGATACTCCGGTTGTAATTTTCTGTCTAAGTTGGGATTTTTATGAGCAGACTATTTTGGTGTGCACTCAATAGCCTTTTAGTCGTCTTAATATACTCTAGATAGTTATTCTGATCTATTTACTCAAAACTCAAGTGTGAGTGTCAGATAAGGGTTTATGTTTGATTTAGATATGTTATAATTTTTTTCAAATTTTTTTATATATTTGGAGATTACGCGAAGAGTCATATTTCAATACCTAAGTCTAAATGCATCAGATATGGGTATTCAAAAAAAAATGAAAAGTTAGAGCAACATAAATTCGGATAAAAAATATGTTAGAAAAGAAAAAAAACTATATTTGCCAGTTTTGGCTTGATCTTGAAAATTTTAATTTATTGAATCATTCTTGAGACAATACGTGAAGATTGTTTGAAACTTCATCTATTGATGCTCTACTTCCAAAGTTCCAATAATAAATTTATAATTCATATTTCATATGCAAATTAAGAGTTGCACAATTTTATGTGATATAAAGGGTGAACAACAATTAACTAATATATTTTTTTGGGAAAAATCTTTTCTTTGAAATCTATGTTGTCAAAACCTAAAATAAGCATTTTTTTTTTCCTTCTATCTCTCAAAAGTTGGAAGACCTTGTCCGGACTTTTAAACAAAGTTGGTGTAGTGGTGTAGTTGGTTATCACGTCAGTCTAACACTGAAGGTCTCCGGTTTGAGTTCGGACGACGGTCCGGGCAACGCCAATGTTGTTTTCCCTTTTAATCATTTAATCTACCTCATTCCTTTGTGTGCGAAAACAAAGGACCGAAATAACAATGGTGGACCAGAAAAACTAAGAACATGAACCAAACTTTGCTACGCACTGAAATTGACAAGACGACTATTACTTTTTTCAGAGCAGACTGAGATTCTTTCCATGCACTGAAACCAAGTCTGTGCCATGTTATAAGTCTAAATGTTATGTTAGTCGTAATTGTCACCGTAGATTCAAGAGGATCTTGAAGAGAATTCTCCTTGTCACCATCACCAACAAACGAGGAAAATATTTGGGTTTCAATCTTGAACATCTACGAGCTAGAGGAAAATTTTTTTCAACCTCTAATTAAAAAAATTGAAAGCAAATTTGCTTTTTGGAAATCCAAAATTCTATCATCAGGAGGGCAACTTAACCTTATTCATTCCATTCTTTCAAGTATTTCCAATTATCATCTTGCTTGTTTTAAAAGCCCTATCTGTTGTCTGTGAGAAAATTGACAAAATCATCTGAAACTTCTGGTGGGGCAATAATGATAATGAAGGAAAGCTTCGTTTCGTTGCATGGGATAAACTTTGTCGTCCCAAAAATCAAGGTGGACTTGGATTCAGAAAAACTAAGAACATGAACAAAGCTTTGCTAGCAAACCAAGCATGGAGAATAGTGAAGATAGTAGTCGAATTCTTGATGAAATTCTAGCTAAGAAATATTGTAAAAAGCTAAACTTTCTAGAAGTTCAATCCAAAGTTGGAGATTCTTGGGTTTGGAAGAGTATTCTCTATGGGAGGGATCTTTGTTCACAAGGTCTCGATTGGCAATTTTGGGCAGACATACAGCTACAATCCAAAATCGAAAAATTTCTATTGTGGGGCTTTTTCTTCCGAAGTCACCTTTGATAGACCCTATGCCTGTTTCCACCATCATGGATCACAACAAGAACTCCTATGACAAAGAAAAAGCAGCCAACTCCCTTGAGTCCTGAACCTTAGAAAATACTCTAGGCAAGTCTTTCTCAGTCTTTAGAGGTGAAGATAAAATTGCTTGAAAGTTTTCCTTTTCTGGTGAATTCTCTGTTAAATCAGCATATAAGATTTTCTATCCAAGAGATTCACTCAAATAAAAGGGAATCTAGTTCACAACAGTGGCCAAACCATTTCTGGAAGAATTTTTGGTCTCTTAAGCTGTCTTTTAGGATCATTTTGTTTTTATGAAAGATCTGCACTAAGTGTCTACATTGCAATGCTGAAATCTCTAGACGAATAAAGTGATCTCCTATGTGTCTTATGCCCAGGAAATTTCGAAACTGCTAATCACTTGTTTTTCAATGCAACTTCGCTCGGGCAGTTTGGTTTGGATCTGAAACAAGTCTACATACAGACCTTATTGACAATACAGATATCCGTCACTGGATTAAATCTTGGATCTTACACATGAATAATAAAGATAGCGACAAAACTGGACTTCTATGCAGAATAGCATGTACTCTCTGAAGAATGATATCAAATCCAATTGCAGAAACCAACAGGCTAAAGATTTAATTCACCACTGCAGTAAAGCTTTTTTGGAAAAGCTGGGAAACTCTGACGATCACCCTCGTGAGCCTCTTACAAATCCTTCTTTAACAAATTATCCTAGTCCAAGGTATCACATTCTCACGGCGTGGAAGAAAAGGTTCGGGGGAATTGGAACTGCTTACATCATAAAAGCTGGGATTGACAATACCTTTTGGGTATAGACCAGTGTACAGCCCAGACTTTATTGGGGTTAAACTTAATATCATCAGGGAAATTCTTATCTGAATTTATAAAATGGGAATTGAACCATGCTGGTTCTGGTGTGCTGATAAGTTCATTTGCAAAATTTTTTGCAGATCCAACGTGAGACGACAACCTTTGCTCCAAGCTATGCTAGCTGTTAAAGAAAATATCACTAGAGTTAAATTCATCCAGCAGGAGCACCCTGACCAAAGTTAAGAGAACCATCTTGTAGAGCTAGCCATCAAGCACAACTCTAGATTTAAATGGCCTTAGGAAGTCTAGTGTGTGCATTATTCCTTTTTATATTCTCATTAGTGTTGGTCCTATAGTGATATTTTCTTTATTTGTTTATTGCTAATGTTATGATCTCTAGTTTTGCTATCCAAAAAATATAGTGGACTAAAAAAGCAGCTGATCTTTACCTAAAACCTCCGTATCTTCAGCTTCATCAATGTCATTATCATTATCATCTTCTTTTTCAACCAAACAAGACTGTTAAGAGTTAAAGCACAAAGTATGAGCTGCAGTTGCAGATGATATTGTTACATAAAATCAAATTGATATATTATAAATTTATCATATTTATATTTAAAATAATTAATTTGATGAACTCATATATTATACATACATATAAATATAATTATACATATTAATAATAATTAAATCAAATGGGCAAATTGCTATATTTGAAGAATAAATAATGAGTATAAGACTAAAATTTAAGAGTTAGCAAGATAATACAAAAAGAAATATCACTAACTAGTTATTGATCAACTATTGGTCATAATAATTTAAACTTAAAAATGAATTTTCTAAAAAACCCATGATTAAATATTATTTGATATGTAGTATATATTTTAATAATTTACCGTTTAAATAGTAAATATTTAATAGTAATTACTAATGAAATTTAGATGATTAATAATTCATAAACATGATCATTTTAAATAGGACACGATTACGTAAGATGTGAATGATGCATAACATATAAGATAATAGTACGATCGGATGTGATTCGATTATATAAACCGACTTTAATTTTGAAATAGTCTTTCCTCATAAATTATGGCCCTATTTTTATAATTGGATTTGATATCAAATGGGTTTATTGAGTTAATTATTTTATTCCTGAATTATTGGGCTAATTTTTTTAACTATTAAACTTTGAGACTTAAACAAACGTCAACCAAGTGAGGCCCGTTATGGGTTTACCTCATTTGCGGCCTAGAGACCCATTAACCAAAAAATCTTCATGCATAATAAAATAACATAGGCAAAAAGACAAGTAATACTTTATGTTAAATTCTTTTCATGTCTCTAAAATCCTAATAAATTTAAAATTTTTATACGGTGGATTCATCAAGATATGAGATGTTAAAATCACAAGTATAAAGTATAATTTATTTTTTGATAAAATTACTATTTCATCATATGTAGTATGTATTAAAATTTAATTTTTAATTAGATTATTAAAAAAGATATTAAAATAATATTGATAATTAAAGTTTGGCTATATAAAAAAATAATTACAATATGATCATTCTTAATTTAGTGTAAGACTTAAGTTTGTATTGATCATAGGTTTGGATTTTTACGGATTTGAATTTTTTCAAAATTCAAGTCACAAGTCATTTCAAGCTCGAGCTAATTCGGGTTTGAAGTTTTTGAGTTTAAGCTTTTAACTTTTTATAATCACATCAGGTTTTGACGTATTATTATTTTTTTCGAAACTAATTTTGGAGTTTGGATTCTTGTTGTGGCCTTGGACAACTATACCAACGTGATGGCAATAATAAATAATATATATGTAAAGAATTTGACATTACACTTTAGGATATAACACTCATAAAATCATAAAATCATTAAAATATGATACTAAACTAATACATAACTTAAAATCTAAATAATATAAATTATTAACGTATCAAAATTAATATAAATATAAAATATTTTAAATATAATTATGATATAATAAAATACACAATCATAATACGAATATGAAAATTACTAGGTTACTTTGGGCGGCTGAAATTGAACAGCCGCCCGCGGGCTAGGGAGTTTGAGTTTGGTGGAACCTGTGCATGAAGAGCCAGAACCAAGAGAAGGGCAGATAGAGGGAGAAGGGTCGTTGAATAACATGTGAAAAATTCAGCCAAAAAATAAAATACTTATAATTTTGATCACGTAATAATCCCTTTATAAATGGTAGCGTAGCAGGCCACCGGCTCTTGAAACCCTAACCCTACCTTTACAACCACAAAAAAGCTATGCCAACAAATGCAAATATATTGAAAATTTAAAATAAAAAATAAATTAAGTCGTAAAATATTCATGTCTTCCAATGTTTTATTTAAAAGGCGAAGGCAAAGCTTTTGATTACTTATGCTCCTTAGAGCATCAGTCTCTCTGTCTCTCTCGATCTATGTCCATCTCTCTCGCATATTTGTTGATTTCAGTGTTTTGAGAAAGTATTTTGAGAGAGAGAGAGAGAGAGAGAGAGAGAGAGAGAGACAGAGAGTGAGTGACTCATTGAGTCGGTGAGTTGAGTTGAGTTGAGTTGGGTAGATGGGAAGGGCTCCTTGTTGTTCTAAAGTTGGGTTGCACAGAGGTCCATGGACTCCTAGAGAAGATACATTGCTTGTCAAGTATATTCAAGCTCATGGTGAAGGTCAATGGAGATCACTTCCCAAAAAAGCTGGTAACTTTAATTAATTCACCATAAAATGTTATCATTATAAATTACTATGAATATTACGTTTTTGTACACTTCATTAATTATGATGTATTTTCTTCGTGGTACAAAATTTTTTTTATTAAAGATAAAATAAAATAATAATTAAAAATAAAATAATTTTTATTTTAAATTTAATAATATTTAAATAAATACTGTTCGTAATTTCAGACATGATTTGTTTATATTTATTTTAAAGATTTTTTAAAAGTATAATTTTAAAAGATAATTATTAGAAAAGATGTTTTATTTTTGGAGATAATTGTTCACCGCGCTGAATTCTTCATTGGCTTCCAATGGTTGTTGATTTGAAGGCCTACTTAGGTGCGGAAAGAGTTGCAGGCTGCGATGGATGAACTATCTAAGACCAGATATTAAGAGAGGGAACATAAGTCCCGACGAAGATGATCTTATCATCAGATTACATTCCCTTCTCGGCAACCGATGGTCTCTCATTGCCGGAAGGCTTCCTGGTCGCACCGATAACGAGATTAAGAATCACTGGAACACCCATCTCAGCAAAAGACTGTTAAGCCAAGGAACTGACCCTAACAACCACAAGAAACTATCAGAGCCAGCGGTTCAACGAGTGAAGAAGACGACGAAAAACAACAGCAAGAAGCAGATCAATAACAACAACAAAAAGGGCGAATCAAAATCGAAATCAATAGTTGTTGAGCTTGAAGAAAAGCCCAAAGTTCATCTTCCAAAACCCGTTAGGGTTACCACTTCTTTCTCTTTACCAAGGAACGACAGCTTCGACCAATGCAATACATTCAGCACAGTGTCTTCAAGTTTAGGTACCGAAGTTGCAGGACAAGACCCATGGTCAGAATATGTCAACAATGGGGAAAATAGGACCAGCTTCCATGATCTCGTTAATGACTCAGAATTCGAGTGCCAGTCCAGTGTACCAGCAAGTGAAGATCATAATTCTTCACTAGAGAAGCTTTATGAAGAGTATCTGCAACTTCTGAAGACAAATGACGATCAAGTACTGCAGTGTGGATTCTTTTTCTGAACCATTATTGATCTGATAGAAAAAAAAAAAAAAGAAAAAGAGAAGCCGTATGCAAGTTCTTTATTTATTATGTGTGCATGTCAAATAGTTTTTTAGGGTTAATAAAGTTCGTTGAATATACGTTGAATCTTAGCTTTCACGTGCCTACTTTCTAGCAACATTGTGTACTTAATATAGTTTATTATGATGGGATATGAAGACGATTGTGCATACATATTTTTAAGATTAGTTAACGTTATATATATATATATATATGTATATATATATATATATTCTGTTGTGTGTAATATTTTTATCCGATATTATTTAAATATAAAAATAAAAATATATAAAAAATTAAATAGATTTAATATTTGTATTAAACATTCGTCTTGAATTCGATTGACATATTTATAATAATATTGTGTTAATATAATAATTATCAAATGTTTATTTATTATTTAATATATTAAATAAAAATATTACTATAGATAGTAATCTTAAAATTTTCTCTTACCCGACTCATTAATACAGAGTAAAATACACTGTTGGTTACTTAATTTTGGTGATTTTTTATTTTGATCTATTTAGGTTTTTTGGCCATCATTTTGATCTATTTAATTATGAAACTTAATATTTTAGTTTTGAAAAATAAGATTCTATTTCGACTTAGACTTTAATGGAAACTGACCCGCATACCATTTACGATACCAATTAACCACATGGCATGTTGCCACTTTGCCATACATGGCATTTAGATTTTTTTTTTCTTTAAGGTTTCCCAATGAAAATTATGACACTTTGTAATTCAACTTGTATATATATATATATATAACTTTAATTTACTAAATTTATCTTAAAGTTAACATATAATTAAATTAAATATGAATTTAAAATATTTAATATAAAATTGAATTAGAATATAACTTATTAAAATTTAATTTTATAATAATTAAAGATAGCTTTAAAAGTGATTAAAATTTCATTATTTTGTAATTAAGAAAACTTTTGAATAAAAATACTAATAAATAAATAAATAAATAAATGATTAACAATTAATAAAAGTATATTTTTCTTTTTATTTATGATTAACTTAATAAATAATATCGGAAAGGGTTTAGCGTATAATTGATCTAAGGCAAGAAACTGTTTTTCAAAATAAGATTCTGTTTAGAGTTTTTAGACTTTACAAACTATATTAATAGGGTGATACATATCTTTAAGTATAGTTAAAAATTAAAAAAAAAATCTAATTAAAATTAGAGCACTTGACAAACTATTAACTTGCTCGTAAATTTTAAAAGTTTCCAATTTGAGTATATTAAGTAAAGATAACTCTATATATTTGATACTGATGAATTTTCATTGTCAGTACATAATTTTGTCAAGCATGTAAAAACCTTTTTTTTTCTTACAGCATGCTGAAAATCAAATTCCAATCTTATTGAAATTCGTCTTTTAAAAGTGATAGATAAACCATTTGAGTTAAACATCAAATTCAGCCCGTTCTTTACTATGTTTCTTTACGTACTAAACTACAGTAATCATTTTCTACAAGTAGAAAGGAAAATGGTTTATATTTGTTCTTTTGCTTTATAGAAAGTCGAAAAGTTTACAAACAAGAACTCTAAGGAGAAATTTTAATTGTAAAAGCAAGCATTCAAACTCAAGAAGGTTATAAAGTCCTTTTACGATTTATAAACAGAAACTTCCAATTAATTCTTTAAAATAAAGTTTAACAGTTTGTTGTCTTGAGAATATTAAAAGATAAACCAAAATAATAGGTGGAGTAGTAAACTCCTAGTGAACCACCTAAACTTATACAAAGGCCAGGATAAAAGACTTTATAACTTACGCTACCGTGGCAATGAATTAATGCAATAACTGATGAACAACCTACAATTAGCTGCTTTTGTTGTTGATTTAAGTACTCATTAAAATAAATCACATTTAATAAGTTTGAAGTTTAAATTTAAGTATCTATAATTATATTTATAAGCTATGACCTCTTTTTTTTTTTAAAAATAATTATAACAAAATTTAAAACTTAATTCAATTGATTAATTTATAATTTACTTTAATTCATTTATACAATTATTTTTTAAAAATATATCAAATTCCAAACGTCTACTGGACTGACCTATTTTGTAAAAGAAGGAAAAAAAAAAAGGGTCGATGACAGCAGGCACCTTCATGGTTGGGATCCCAAGACCTATTTCTGAATTTTAAGGCTTCAACAATAATTAATTTATGATTTTTAAGGATGAACATGTTAAGATCACCTTTTAAGATTGTTATATATGATAATATAAAATAATTATTTTTATATAATAATATAATAGTATAAATAATTATTTTTATAGATATAATATATAATAAGATTATTATATATAATATATCATTAAATGCATTAAAAATAATAAATCTAAGATAATTATCTTCACCAATAACAATTTAAGATTTAATTGAACAGATGTAATTTCTCTTACTTTAAGAGTAGAATAGAGATATCTATAGGCTAAATCCAAACAAGCCAAGTTTGAATAGGAAAAGAAATTTGGTTGGCTAAACCCGGTCTAAAAACCCATTTTACTATATTTATACATTTTTATATTTAAATTTAAATAAAAATATCCTTATTGATCAAATAATAATTCAAATAAAAAAATATATATTTCAAATCTAACCAAATTCGAGTCATACTTATCTATCTAGATGTCCTCTTTCCAATTCCAAGCAAGAGACTAAAATAAAAGAGAATTCCAAATTTCTCCTCTTTTTTATACGTGAATATAACGCCAAATGACCAAATCTTCCGAAAATTTGTCTGGAAAATGAAGCAGACAAAGATAAGGGTGACGTCAATATGAAAGGTATGTTTATGAATTTAGAGAACAGATTGATTTACGACTTATTATTGAGGTAGGGAGAACATCAGTCGAAAAGGAAAAATTTAAATAATAATAAAAGAAATTGGTTAGCATTTTGAAGTTAGATGACCTCGTGACCAACTTCTATTCCAAAATTAGTAGATGCACAATTTATTTGGCCAATGTTTTTTAAAATTTTGATCATTGATTTAATTATCATGATTAAATATAATAATTTATATATTTTATCGTGTCATAATTATGTTGGGGTATGAATGATCCTGAAAAGCAGAAGAAAATAGTTAGTAGAGTTAGTAGATTGAATATAAATATATTGTGCCTTCTTGAAACAAGAGTTAAGCAACAACATTTTCAGCCTATTGTTAGTAAATCGTTTCTTGATTGGGATGCTATTAATAATTATAGCCATGCTTATAATGGAAGAATTTGGATCTTGTGGAATAAAAAATGTTTAGTTGATTTTGTTGAAGCCACTGATCAAGTAATTACTTGCTCTATTCTGTACGACAATCGAAAGTTCTATCTTTCAGCTGTTTACGACAGTAATAATGGAGTTGATAGAAGAGTTCTTTGGGCTAATCTATTGCGAATTGGGGATAAAGTGAGTTCTAGCCCATGGATTGTTGCAGGGGATTTTAATGTCCTAAGCCATCCTCAAGAAAGTTCTGATTATAATGGAGTACAGACTGCCAGTTCTGATATAAATGATTTTGTTGATTGTCAATCTACACTTGATTTGGTTGATCATCCTTTTATTGGCCCCTTGTTTACTTGGTGCAACAATAGGCCTGATAATGCTCTCTCCAGAAAGCTTGATAGAGTTTTAGTTAACCCTAAATGGTATGTGACCTTTCTCAGATCACAGGTAGAATTCCTTTCACCAGGAATTTCAGATCACTGCCCTGGGTTTATCAGGCTTGAGACCCCTGAATATTCTCCACCCAAGCCTTTCAAATTTTTTAATCTCTGGACTAGCCATCCCGATTTTATGAAAATTGTTGAGAATTCATGGATGCTGCCGGTTGAGGGTGACCCTATGTTAAAACTGCACAGGAAATTAAAAAGGCTAAAAGTTGATTTAAAAGAGCTGAACAAATCCCATTTCAGCAGGATTTCTGATAGGGTAAAAGAGAAGCAAATTCAGTTGGAATTAATACAACTGAAATTAAGATCTCAAATCCCAACTAGAGAGCTTGTTCTTCTTGAAAGGCAAACTGCTATAGAACTTGATGAGCTTTCAAAAGCAGAAGAAAAGTTCTATAGGCAAAAAGCAAGGATCCAGTGGGTGAAAGATGGGGACCAAAACACTGATTTTTTTCATAAGCAAGTGCTGGTCAAGCAAAAAGCCAATACTATCCATATTCTTTATGATGCCAATGGGAAAAGGTTGGAGTCCTATAGCCAAATTTCAGCTGAGGCCACTAGCTATTTCCAACATATTTTAGGATCCACTGATGCTACAGTCACTGGATGCTCTGATGGTATGTTGAAAGAGATTTTACAAGTTTCCCTGTCTAATGAAATGCAAGAGATGCTCGTTGCCCCCATTACTGAAGAAGAAATACGAAATACCATGTTTGCTTTGAATAGCAACAAAGCACCTGGCCCGGATGGCTTCACAGCGCATTTTTTCAAACATGCTTGGCGTATTGTAGGAATGGATGTTGTGGCCGCTCTGGATTTCTTTTTCAACAGTAGAAGACTACTTCCTATTATTAATTCTACCATAATTACGTTGGTCCCCAAGACCCTTAACCCCATGAGCATGGCAGAGTTTAGACATATTTCATGTTGCTCGACAATTTATAAATGTATATCTAAGATCCTTGCCAACAGGTTAAAGAGATGCTTACCTAGGATTATTTCTATCAACCAGAGTGCCTTTATTGCTGGAAGGGAGCTTGTAGACAATGTACTCATGGCTCAGGAAATTGTGAATGGGTACCACAAGACTCGTATTTCTCCTCGGTGTACCATAAAAGTGGACTTGCGAAAGGCTTTTGATATGCTTGATTGGAGGTTTATTATCCAAGTTCTTAGAGTACTTGGTTTTCCTGGGCTGTTTGTCGATTGGATTAGCAAGTGCCTTACCTCCCCTAGATTCTCCGTGGCTGTTAATGGAGGGCTTGCAGGCTATTTTACAAGTGCAAGAGGAGTCCGACAGGGTGATCCAATCTCCTCTTACTTGTTTGTTATTGCAATGAATGTTTTATCATGCCTCTTGAACCTAGCAGCTGATCATGGGATACTTTCTTTCCATCCCAAGTGCAAAAAGGTGAAGCTTACGCATTTGTGCTTTGCTGATGACCTTTTAATCTTTACTAAGGGGAAAGCAGATTCTATTGAAGCTATTATTAATATCCTTGAAGTTTTTTATCAGTTTTCTGGTTTGCAGCTAAATCATTCTAAGAGTGAGATCTTTAGTGCAGGGATTAATGAGGAGGTCATGCAAGACATTATTGCAAAAACTGGTTTTAGAAGAGGGGTATTCCCTGTAAGGTACTTAGGGGTGCCACTAATAACTAAAAAGCTTAGTGAGAAAGACTGTACCCCTTTGATTAACAGGATTACTCAAAAGATCAAAGGCTGGATTGTTAAGCATCTTTCGTATGCTGGCCGACTGCAGCTTATCCAATCTGTTCTTTTCAGCATCCAGAACTTTTGGAGCAGAAATCTGATGCTGCCTTCCAAGGTTATGAAGAAAATGTCGCAACTTTGCAATGCTTTTTTATAGAAAGGATCTGATAGTAACACACGAGGAGCTAGAGTTAGTTGGTAGATCATTTGCCATCCAAAAGCAGAAGGTGGATTAGGACTCAAATGCCTTTACAGCTGGAATAAAGCGTGCATTTTAAGAAATCTGTGGATGATTCTTACTCAGGCTAGGTCACTATGGGTTGCATGGATAAAGGCTTATGTTTTAAAAGGAAAAGATGTTATGCAACTACCTTCCCTTCAAAGGTATAGTTGGAATTTTAAAAAATTGTTGAAGCTCAGGGGTTTGGCTATGAGTTTTCAGCCACAACAGCAGTAGCAAGGAATGTTAAAGGCTAACTACAAGGTAGCTCATGTTTGGCACCAGCTGAGACATAAGCAAAGCAAGGTGGATTGGCATCGGCTCGTATGGTGTAATTTTCATATTCCTAGGCACTCTATGATCTCATGGCTTGCAATTCTTGATAGGTTACCTACAAGATACAGAATGAACTCTTGGGGTGT
>JBBYHK010209053.1:0-31781 GCA_038382065.1 Adansonia grandidieri | reverse complement strand
AATAGGGATGCTAACTTTACCAATGGTCTAGACAAAGAAAGTGTTATGCATTTTGACAAGAAAATGTTATAGATGCTTAAAATGACAATGATTCATTCAAGCTAATGCATCAATGTGCTTGAAACATGTTAGGCTAATGATTCATACATGGATTAAGGATAACTAGATGCATGGATATAGTATAAAATGCATAAGTAAGAGCTATCAAACTAATAAGGATGAAATGAGGCATTTTGCACATCAAAGGGGCATTAAGGCATCCAAATCCTAAACTACTGCAACCAAAAGCCACAGTAATGATAATCCTCAAAGGGTGATGGAAACATGGAGAGCTTACTAAAATGATGAAAGTGCTGAGAAACAAAAAATGAAAGTGATAAAGTAGGAAGTTATACCAATAAGACTTTAATTTTGGCCAAATAGTTGAAGCAGCAAGATGGCTTGAATTTCCCTCTTTTCCTTGTTTTTAATAAGCAAGAAAAAGAGAGAAACAATGAGGTCTTGGTTCTGCTATGGAAGGGTGATTTTTAGAATGTGTAATCGTTGGGAATAAGTGTTTTGGGGCTATTTTTGGGTGGTGAGTGAAGTGCTATGAGATTTTGGTTTTCTTGATGTAGGAATATGTTTTGGAAGCTGAAAACAAGATGGAATCTAAAGTCCTTTCAGCTAAGATATAAGTGGTTTATTTATACCAGTATTTTGGAGCCAATTTAAAGGTGTTTTTGGTCATTTCTCGAGGGGGACAAAGTGATGTCTTCTTATAGGCTATAGAGTGGCTGTAGGGAGCAACTTCCTACTAATGTGATGGACATAAGTGGCTGGTTTAAATGCTGAAATGATTTTCCAGCAACTAAGGTGGCTGATGGTGATCTTGGTCAAAAACTAGGGAGGAGTAGGGTGATCATGTGACATTGACCTTTTTTATCTAATTTAGACTTAAAAAAAATGTTTTGATTAATTCAAAAGTCTAAATTCGTAATCTAATATGGGTTTCAATCTTTTTGGATGTAAAGAAATGAGCTAAAATCGAATTTTGGATCAATAGTGGATGAGTTAAAAATGCACAAACCATGAAAAATGGCCTGGATGTATCAATACATATGGTCCAAAAACCTAGATTGTATCGATACTAAACCATTGTATCGATACATGTTAATGTGTATCGATACATTTCTTTATAGAATGCACGTTTTGGTCTTAGCATGGCCTAGTATCGATACATGAGTTCTTGTATCGATACATAAGCTCATGTATCGATACATTTACATGCTATATCTATACAAATGGGGACATTTCAAATTTTTGGATCGTTGGAGCATTGTATCGATACATTCAAGCAAAATTGTGAATTTTCTCTTATCTTTTATCCCTGAACACCTTAAACTACGTCCTTTGATGCCATATATTTGCATTCACCTTTGATATGATCCATAGGCCTTCTTGACCTCCTCAAAATACTTTTTCATCATCGCCCCCTCTCACATCCGTGCCCCAGATTGCTAAAAAAATTAGCCCGGACAAAATAAGGTGTCTGCACCTATCAATTTTACTTCCACCAAAATCCGCATCGAAATAAGCATGTAAGGCACTTTTGGATACCATAAGCCTAGATTAGAAGTGTCTCTAAGATATCTAAAATTTCTTTTTATGGCAACTGGATGTGACTCCCTAGGTAACGATTGTTATCTAGCACATAGGTATACACTAGATATTATATTAGGTCTACTTGTGGTAAGATATAGCAATGAGCTTATCATAGACCTATAAAGTTTAGAGTCAACACATTTACCTCATTCATCCTTCTCAAGCTTTGTTGAAGTACTCATAGGTGTGGAACAAGGCTTTGCTTCATCCATTTTGAACCTCTTGAGTAATTCTTTTGTATACTTTGCTTGATTGATAAAGATGCCATCTTTTGTTTGCTTGGCTTATAGTCCCAAAAAGAATGTTAATTCTCCATCATGCTTATCTTGAATTCACCTTGCATGAACTTAGAAAATTTTTTACAATGAGATTCATTAGTAGTGCCAAAGATGATATCATCAGTATAAACTTGAACTACTAAAATGTCATTGCATTTGACTTCTATAAAAAGAGTTTTGTCAACATTGCCTCTATCAAAACCTTTTTTTTAATTAAACATTTGGAAAGCCTTTCATACCATGCTCTAGGTGCTTGCTTTAAACCATACAAGGCTTTTGAGAGTTTAAAAACATGATCGGGATACTGAAGATTTTCAAAACCAGAAGGTTGCTCAACATAAACTTCCTCATTAATAAAACCATTTAAAAAATCACTTTTGACATCCATTTAGAACAACTTGAAATTATTAAAACATGCAAAGGCTAATAGTATTCTAATAGCCTCTAGTTTGGCTACAGGGGCATAACTCTTATCAAAATCAATTCTTTCTGCTCGACTATATCCCTTAGCTACTAATCTACACTTATTTCTAACTATGGTTCCATGGTCATCAAGTTTGTTCCTAAAGACCCATTTAGTACCTGCGATGGGATAATTATTAGGTCTTTCCACTAAATTCCAGGCTTTGCTCCTTTCAAATTGATATAACTCCTCTTGCATGGCCATGATCCAACAATCATCCTTTAAAGCCTTATTCAAACTCTTAGGTTCAACTTGTGAATGAAAAGCTACATAATTGCATGCATTTCTAATAGATGATCTAGTTCTTACCCTTTGATTAGATCACTTTTTTTTTACATAAGTCAACTCTCTAGGATGATTTCTTTCTCTTTCTACTTGAGTTGGCTCATATAGTTCTTCTTCTTTTGGAGCTTCTTGATCTTATGTTGTTTATTCTTGCTCCCTGTGTGATGCTTGTTCTTGGTAAATCTCTACATCATCACTGTCAAGAGATATCTTCCTCAAAGTTGAGTTAGCTTCATCAAATATAACATGTATAGACTCTTCAATAGCCAAGGTTCTCTTATTAAACACTCTATAAGCTTTAGAATTTGTAGAATAGCCAAGAAAATTTCCTTTATTACTTTTTGCATCAAATTTACCAAGATTATCCTTTCCATTATTTGGCATAAAACATTTGCATCCAAAAGGATAAAAATAGCTATTGTTAGGTTTTCTTCCTATAAAAAGTTCACATAGAGTTTTCTTTAAAATTGGCCTGACCATAGCTCTATTTATAATGTAGCAAGAAGTGTTAATGGCTTTCACCCAAAAATACCTTGGTAAATTATTTTCACAAAGCATGGTTTTAGCCATTTCTTCCAAGGTTCTATTTTTCCTTTCGACAACTCCATTATGTTGAAAAGTCCTAGGAGCCCAGAAATTATGGCTAATACCATTTTCATTTACAAAATTTGTCAAAACCAAGATTTTCAAATTCTTTTCCATGATCACTTTTTACACTTAAAATAGAAAACCTTTTTGTTTTGGATAATTTTGCAAAAAGTAATGAATTTTTCTAAGGGTTCATCTTTAGAGCTTAAGAAAAGAACCCAAGTAAATCTAGAGTAGTCATCCATAATAACATATCCATATTGTTTTCCACCTAAGCTTAATGTCTTAGTGGGACCAAAAGATAAACATGAATAAGT
The DNA here is from genome assembly GCA_038382065.1 of Adansonia grandidieri. NCBI lineage: Eukaryota > Viridiplantae > Streptophyta > Magnoliopsida > Malvales > Malvaceae > Adansonia > Adansonia grandidieri. The sequence goes on along the minus strand of JBBYHK010209053.1, from coordinate 28,206 downwards.
TGCAATACTCTAGTAGTTGAAACAATGTTAATTGGTTTGAATGAAGCTCTCCTATATTTTTCTTGAACACATGCATCACATATTATATCATTATCAAGTTTCATCTTTGGCACTCCAACAACAAGATCTTTCCTAGATAATTTCAAAATTACATTCATACTAGCATGTCCTAATCTTCTATGCCATAACCAAGATAAGTCATCATTATTGGCATCAAAGCAAACATTTTGAGAAGACAAGTCATTTAGGTGCACAATATAAATATTTCCTTCTCTATGTCCTATAAAAAACAATTTTATTTGATTAATATCAACAACTTGACAATTCATTGACTTAAAACAAACTTTCATCCCTTTATCACATAAGTGACTAATACTAAGGAGGTTATGTCCAAGACCTTTGACAAATAGAACATTTTCAATGTTAAAGAATTGTTACCAATGGTTCCAATGCCTTCAATTTGTCTTTTTAAGTTATCACCAAAAGTAACACTTCCACTATCCTTAAGCCTTAGTTCCATGAATTGACTTTTATCACTGGTCATGTGTCTTACCTTGACTTTTATCAAGGTACCAAGAATATTTCTTTGTTGAATTTGCCTTAAAGTAATGCTTTTCCTCCTACAAACACAAAATCATGTTTTGTTTTTAGGTACCTAAATTTTCTTGGGTCCTTAAATATTAGTGTTCATAATTCTTGTGCCTTTTGGAATCCATTTAATTTTCGTAGCCTCATCTTGAGATGTGCTAACTCCCTTAGGAATCCATATCCTCTTAATAAGCTTGCCACACTAAGTAATGGTCTTTAAAGAACAAGTATGAAATGTATGATCGAATTTATGGTAATGAGTGCATATGCTAGATGCATCAAATGATTTGTTTTGTGTCACAAAGAAATTCTTAAAATGAGTTTCTTCTTCAATTTTATTATAGCCTAAAACATCTTTGTTAAAGAATGCTCTTTATGTTTCTAGCATATTATTTAATTTTTGTTATGCAATATAAAACCTTGAGAATAAGTTATGCAAGTTTGTATTTTTCTTGGTTAGATCATCAATATTAACTTGAAACTTATCTACTTTTTTTAAGATTATTATTTGTCATGCTTAATGATTCATTTTCTTCTTTTTGGAATTCATTTTCTTTTATTTTAAATGATGGTTTCAAATTCTAATGCTAACTTATCAAATACATCTTGCAATTCCTCAAATGAATATGAATTAGCATTGGAGGGTACCTTAGACTCATTAAGAGCCATGAAACGTAGGTTGGCCACTTCATCATCATCATTGTCAGATGTGTAGCTATTGCTCAATGTAGCCACCATAGCCTTTTTTTTTGTTTCTTTAGGTTTTGCTTCTTCCACATTGGACACTTAAATTTGATGTGCCTCAGTTTCTTGCACTCATAGCAAATTATTTGGTCTTTTTCCTTTCTTCTTGACTCTCCCTTCACTATTTCTTTTCTAAGAGGTCTTTTGCCTTGTTCATTCTCATAAATTTGTTGCATCTTTTTGTAAACATAGTCATTTCCTCATTTTCCTCAACCTTTTTATCATTATCATCATCACTTGGAGTGGCTCTAGACCATGCTTAATCTTCATCTCATAGGTTAGAAAAGAACCTATGAGTTCATCCAAGGACAGTGTGTTGGGATCCTTGGGTTCCTTAATTACTATCACTTTTGCTTCCCAAGACTTAGGAAGACTACTGAGTAGCTTTTTCACCATTTCTTTGTTTGGATAGGTCTTTCCAAGTGCCTTCAATCCATTGACGATGTCTGTGAACCTATCTGACATTTCTTTGATAGTTTCATCTGCCTTTCATTTTGAATAATTCATAGTCAAGTGTAAGTATACTTATTTTTTATTCCTTAACTTGATTTGTTCCTTCATGAGTGGTTGCCAACTTATCCCACACTTGCTTGGCATTGTCAAAAAGTAAGACTCTATTGTACTCACATGGACCAATAGCACAAAATAGTGTGTGCATAGCCTTAGCATTTAGTTCTGCCATCCTAGTATTTTGCTCATCCTATTCATCTTCTTCCTTTGGCATGACACTATTTCCAAATCTTTTTTTAGGAATGAGTGGTCCATTGACAATGATCTTCCACACTTCATAATCATTAGCTTGAATAAATAGCCTTATTCTTGTCTTCTAATATGAGTAGTTGTCACCATTAAAGAATGGAGCTCTCATGATGGAATGTCCTTCAAGTCCCATAGCATTTGCATTTGTCTCAAATGCCATTAGACAAATTTCATCTTGGCTCTTTAATTTTTGTGAGCTTCTTAGAACTTTAGGCATTATGTTTGCATTCTCTATTCTTTGAGTTGTCAAGGATCTTTTCTCAAGGTTATTAAACCTACAATAGAGGCTAAAGCTCTAATACCAATTGTTAGCTCAAGGTAAAGATTGAACAAGAGGAGGGTAAATTGGTTCTATCAAAAATTGATCACAATTTAATTGTTTACAAAAATTTGAATAAATTGAAAGTAAAAAGAAGTTAAGGATGGGAGAAACAAATAATTAATTTATACTTCGATTATTGAACTTGGAACCTATATCCCCTCTTTTTGGCACTTATTTGCTAAGGTGATTCCCACAATTCACTAATTAAATTGTTACCTTTAATGCTAAGGTGTAACCTTACAGCTCTATCTTTTTTAGGCTTAGATAGAACCTTTCAATCCCTTTAAGAATTCTACCCTAAATTCTTAAGTACTTTCACTCACTTTCACACAATCCTTTTATGATATGAATAAAATATTTGCAAACAATTTAAACCTCTAATAGGTAGGTGTTTGCTGGAATTTAAGTACAAAGTGGATGAGATACAAATAAACTTGAAAGAGTATAAATTTGATACAAGAAAAATGAAGAATTTGAAGACTTTGAGCTTTTGTTGTTTAATGCTTGATTGATCCTTGTATCTCATCCTTCTTCAGCTATTAGGAACCTCTATTTATAGCTTGGAATTGATTTATAGACATTAGGCATTAAATGAGGTGGTTGGAGAACCATTGTAGCCTTCATAAATGCTTGTTTCCATTCAAACCCGCGCTATTATATCGATACAATACAATAGTATTGATACAAGAATTAAAAATGTGACCATTACAGCCTGTTGTATCAATACAGAAGGCTAAGTATTGATACCTGTCAACTTGCATCGATACTTTAAGGGTTTTCAGCCAAGCCTTGGCTATTGCCAAGCAATGCATTGATGCACATAGAGTGAGTATCAATACTCACTACACTATATCAATACATGATGATATGTATCGATACAATTAAGGGTTTTAAGCATAGTATCGATACATTTATGCACTGTGTCGATAAATCTTTTTAAAATCCTTGGTAAAATGATTTTTCTTGGCTTGAAATTGACTCAAATATATCTAAAAAATATTCTAAGTATAAATGTCTATTTTGGAACATCTATTTTTGAGAAAATAGAAACTTATTATATTTTTCAAAATATTTTTCAATTTAATACAAGTACTAAGTTGGAAATAGTTGAGTACAAATTAATTTAGCTTAAGTTGTTTGTTATATCAAAACCGAAATTAATTCATAGCTAACAGTATCGATACCTAAGATGTGATATTAATACCTAGCATATTTGTATCGATGCATACCTTGGCAGTAGCTAAAGTTTTAATTTAGGGAAAATATATCGATATATAAGTATGAGTATCGATATAGACCTCTAAGTCTCAAGACTGAAAATATTTTTTCTCTTAGTATCGATACTTGTTGGTAAAAAATACCTTGTGTATCGATACACCAAGGCATTTTTGCCGAGTTTGAGCCACTTTTCAGCCTTTGAAAACCCAATTTAAACATGTTTTTGTACCAAGGAACTATCATAAATCATTGCAAACCTCAACTATGGGCTTATGAATGGATTCAAACAAATTTTTGGAGCCCAAACAATCAATGATAAAGCTCACTTTCATAAGATATATTGTTGTAAAAAGGTATAGCAGGCATATCTCCAGTTGCAGGCTGTTGTAGCCTTTCTGCCTCTTTGCTTAACATGGCAAAACCAATCAAAAGAGAGTCAGTTGAGCATGGTAGCTGGAGATGTCCCCTGGTGCTAGAGTGAAATATCAAAAATGCCCTTGCATTGTCTTATAAAAGTAATGGTAAACATTGAATAAAAAAACTCCTAACTATCTCAAAAAAAAAAAAAAAGACCTTCAGCAATTTTTAGAAAAGCTTTCAAACAATTTCAAAATACTCCATCCATTCTCAAAAATCTTTCAGCAACTCCAGTTCCAAAAACTTTAACAAAAACACTATTTTATTGCCTTTCACCCTCAGCCAACCTGTATTCTCGTAGCTCCCTAAAACCACCATCAGAACACCTTTAAAAACTTAACCTTTCACAAACTTTCATCCTTAAAACACCCCACCAGCAACCATATTACTAGAAAGCTTCTTTCTTCCACCCTTTTCTTGCTAAATAATAGCAAAAAGAGGGAAGAAATTGAGCTTAAAGTTACTACTTTAAAATAGGAGGAAAGTTCAGGCTTTTGCTGGTATATTTTCTACCTTATTCCATGCATTTTTTGTTTTGATCATCCATTTCATTTTAATGAGCTCGTCATGCTACCATGACCCTTCTAAAACTCCCATGCATCATTGTTGCCTTGGATGTGGTAGTCCTAGGATCTTGATAACCTTTTTGACACCTTGATGTTATTTGGATATATAAACTCACAATACTTTATTTTTATCATCACATAGCCTCTGTTCATGCATCTTTTGCCATCTTCCTTCCATATTCACATATCTATCTCATATTTAAAATGGTCACCTTAACATTTCTTATGTATGTTCATATAATTTCTTGTGTTTTAAGGAGTCTCATGGAATAAAAATGTTGTCTTGACAACTCCCATATCCTTTCCTTTGTTTAAACATGTTCATATCATCTCTATGCACCCTATTTGTCATTTTCTTACATTTTTGTCAACCATTTTCATGTCAAAATATCATCTTTCTATATTTGCAAGTTTAATCCTTATGTGCTATATTTTGTTCATGATATCTCTATTAAAATGCTTGCTTATTTCTTAAAACCTAATTTTTAGAAAAATCCCCAAGCTAAATTTATGCTATGTCAAATAAATGAAGAATAGCATGGACTTAATGCTTTCATAAAATTGGTCTTCCAATCTTAGGGACAAGTTATACATTTCAGCCCTAGATTCATGATAATACAAGTTTAAAGATGATGTTTTCCAAGCAAATACAACCTATTTTTAGTCGAAAAATACTAAGCCTTGATCTTGAGTTTAACACCATGGCATGGTCAACAAGTTGCTTCATCGTCCCAAACTACTCTGGGTTTATGGAATGAACTCATGATGCTCATGTCACTCTTTCCCCTGTGTTAAGGACATTCAGATGTCCATAAATCAAATTTGACCCTTAAGAAACCTGGGATATCGTATGATCCCCCTATTTTTACCCTGGTAGCACTGTAGTTTGGATTTAAAAAATCCTTTTCAAACCATAAAATATTTTCTTTGATGTTTCTAATATTTTTCCCTTAAAAGGCATCGAATTAACTTTCTAACAGTGTCTTATTTGCCCTTATATTACCCCAGATGAGGGAGTTATGATTTTTTGAACCTTTGTTGCCTGAAGCCCTACCAACGTGCAACATTCTATTTGAGCCATCTTGGCACATCACATGATTTTTATGAAATTTTTAATTTTTTTTAACAAAATTCCCTTTTCGAAAAGGTTGTTCATGATCTAACAAATTTTGGATAAGCTTGAACAATTTTCCAAACCATCATGCCCTTTTCCTTATATAAGCTGCTAGTGCTGAGATAGACTTGAGTTCAAAAATTAATTCTGCTTAGAAAGTGATTTTCTAAGATTTTGGAATATTTTGTATTAAAACTTATCGAGTTACCTTTCCAATTGTACCTCATTTATGCTCTAAAGCCTTCAAATGCACCCAAAAAATTCAAGAATGGAGATGACACGATGCTTCCCCTATTTTCAACTTAATTTATGAATCTCCTTTTATTGAGATGTTCGAATGTCTCAAAATGTATCCAATTGGTTCCCACAACACCAGCCCCTTTGACTAGGATCAAGCTAAAATACAAAAGAAAAAAAAGATTTCATATTAAAATTTTTGCTAGTGGAGATACTCTAACTCCATTGCTCCGAAGGGACACTCCAACCCCATTTCAATTAAAAAGTCTAAATTTTCTCTTAATTCCTAAATATTTTTCTAACTCTATCTTTGGGGACACTTCAGCCCCACTATTCCAAGGGGATACTCTAACCTTACTTTTAATTAAAGATTCAAATTTTCTCTTGATTCCTAAATATTTTCCTAACTCTATCTTTGGGGATACTCCAACCCCACATCTCTAAGGGATACTCCTCCCCGCTTTACCTAGAAAAAAATCAAAAATTTTCTCACATTTGGGTGCCTCAGACTACTTTGATTAAAATCATCTTTTTCCCTCAAATCACCACCGATTCTAGACATGTCTTTAAAATTGTCATCCCAATTATTCTTCAATAATCAAAGGCAATTATGAGATGCATTTTGATCGTCCCTCTTTTTTCATTTTCTTTTTGTTGTGATTGGTTGTTTATGATATTATTATATTTCTCTTCTTTCATTTTATTAACATGTTTCCTTTTATAATGATTATCATGCATTCATGTTTAAAATTTGTTTTTTTAATAAAATTTACAAGGCAATGCTTCATGTTGTATCTGTCCAATGCCTAATATGAAACATCTAATTTTTTTAAATCTGATTCGGACATTGATTTCACAAAAATCCCTATGTTCTGCACATCTTCAAGGGGCATAGGTGATCTAAGTTTCTTTAAAAATCCAGATTTGTATTTTCCACCAAAACTTTATGCATTTAAAAGGATTATATCTAAATAAATACTAAATGGAGCTGACTTAACCGAGACCAAAATGAGACATAGTTAGTAGGTATCGATTTCAGGCATCATTGGGATACTAATCCTTCCCTGTGCGTAACCAACTCATGAACCTAACCAACCAATCTTTGGGCTTTGTAGACCTTGAAATCGATGTTTCAAGTTTTGTAACTCAGAATATCATTTTCAATAGGCATCCTATTCTACCTAGCCCAAAATGATCGCTAGCGACTCCAAGTTTATAGCCATTTTGTGGTGGCCATCTGAGACTAGTTGGATGAGCGATTCGCTCGACGATCTCTTCCCTCTCCTTCCCATTATTATGCCTAATCCAAACCCCGATTATGGGATAACTTAAAGGCTCGACTACAACATCATTTATTTTTAAGTTGAGCAAGCTATGACTTTTGGATCGTCTGAAGTTTTAAAGGCGGGCACGTGGTGACAGTGACTCCTCATTTATTGCCACTTTGTGGTGGCCATCTAAGACTAGTTGGATGAGCAATTCGCCCGACTGTCTCTTTCACCTTCATATTACTACGCCTAATCCAAATCTCGATCATGGGATAACTCAAAGGCTCGACCACAACCACTATAGTACATTTTTTAAGTCACGCATGCTAAGTCCTTCAAATCGTTCAAAGTTTTAAAGATAAGTATGTGGCGACAGCTTGGCGACTCCACAGGGGACTATTTAAGAGAGTTAAGCCTATGACTAGCTATGTCTTGCATTGTCCTTGGTTTTTCACTTTCATTTATTATTTAGATATAATTTCTTTTTATTTTTATTTTCTAACCTTTTACTTTTCATGGCTTTTTGGTGTGATTATTAGGGACTATTTTGTTCCCAAATGAATGTTAATTTAAATAAGTATGGTATTATAGGGTAAAACAAAAAGGTTTGATTATTTCCCCGACACACACTGTGCAGTTGCATTTACACTAGATTCCCACTAAACACCAAGGTATGGTTAGTACCCTAGTTATTAGGAGGAAATGAGCTATCTGCCTTCCCGAGTAACCCTCCATATAGGAATGGCTAGACCTTTCGGGGTGTAAATTACCTATGTCTATTGTGATCACCCCTCAATAATTGCATAGGGAAATACATCACTAAATCAAACCTATTTCGCCAAACCTATGATGGGCCTAGGATTGAGGTGCCTTAGCTATCCCTACTGAGTGGAGGAACGATTCGAATGCTAATTGAGGTGTTAATTTAATCCCATATAATAAACCCTGGGAACCAAACCATGTCAAACCACTTTGAATTGTTGCTAGAATAACCTGAAGAATAGGGTCACTCAGGGAAACATTTATTAGCTTTACTCTTATCTACCATGGTTACATAAGCAATGATGGGTGAACATTGTCACCCACATTTGTCATTTTTATTTTCATGATCATTTCTTTAGGATATGTCGTTACTGTCACCACGTGCTTGGCTTTAAAACTTCAAATGAACCAAAGGGCAATAGCGTATGTGACTTAAGGATTTTTGATGGTTGGTTGTGGTTGGGATTTGAATTAGGCATAGTAATATGAAGATAAAAGAGATCTCAACCAAATTGCTCATTTGACTAGTCTTAGATGGCTACCATGAAGTGGACATAAACGTGGAGTCACCATTGATCACTTTAGGCTAGGCAGGATCGGATGCCTATTGAAAACAATGTTCCAAGTTACAAAACTTGAAACATCAATTCCAAGGTCTACAAAGTCCAAAGATTCATTGGTTGGGTTCGGGAGTTGGTTATGCATGGGGAAAGATTAACACCCTCATGAAGCCCGAAATTAGTACATGCTAACTACGTCTCACTTCAGTTTTGGCTTAATCGATTCCATTTTTATTATTTGGATATGATCCTCTTTTTATACATGAACTTTTATGGCAAATGTAAATATGGATTTTGAAAGATAATTTGACATCACCTATATGCTACAAAGGTATAAGGAACGTAGAGATTTTTTTGTGAAAATAATTTTTGGATAAAATTTTTAAAAATTCAGATATTCCATATTAGGCACTGGAGAGATACCAACATGGAATTTTAAATATGAATTCATGATAATCACTATAAAAAGGGAAATACGTTAGTAAGACGAAAAGAATATAACAATATCATAGACAATCAATCATAAACAAAAGAATGTATAAAGGATAGACAATTGGAATGTATCTCATAGTTCTCTTTGATTGTTGAGAAATAACCAGGATGACAATTTAGAGACGGGTTTAGATTCGATGGTGATTTAGAAGATGAAAAAGTTTTTAATCATAATAATTTAGGGCATCCGAAAGAGAGAAAATTTCTAGATTTTTTTGGTAAAATGATGTTAAAGTATCCCCTCAAAACGGTGGGGTTAAAGTATCCCAAAATATAAAGTTATCAAAATAATTAAGAATAAAGAGAAAATTCAAGTTTTTAATGAAAAACAGGGTTAGAGTATCCCTTCTAAGGAACGAGTTGGAGTATCCCCAAAGATGAAAATTTTTTATGATTTAAGAAAATAATTAGGAATCTCGACTAAATTCAAGAAAGTAAATTCAAGTTTCTTAGGGTGAAATAGGGTTGGAATATCCCCTCAGAGTAGTAGGGTCATAGTATCCCTGAAAATGCAAAACTTTTAAAGTTTTGAAAGAAATTTTAAAAAAAGGATTTTAAGAATAGAAAATCAAAGATTTGTATAAAATATATTTTTGTCTTAAGCCTTAATCCGAGTATAAAAGGTTGGCGTTGAAGAGGAATCAATTAGATGCATTTTGAGACACTCAAATGTCTCTGTAAAAGCATTTCAAAAATTAGAGTAAAAATAGGGGACAACAATTTGTCATCTCTTTTCCTGAATTTATTTCAAGTTCATCCGCAGGCTTTAGGGGGTGAATTAGGTATTGTTGGAAAGACAACTTGATAAAGTTTAATGTAAATATATTTAAAGAATTTAGATAATCACTTTCTAGGTAGAATTAATTTTTTGAAGTTAGGTCTATCATGACATTGGCAGCTTATTCAGGGAAAAAATGCACTGAACTTTGAAAAATTATTTTAGGTTCATCTGAAATCGTTAAATCATGAACAATACCTTTCTAGAAAGGGAATTTTGCAAACTTCTGGAAAAAAATTGACTAGCTTAAAAAATTCATTTTGGGGTGAAAAACTATTCACTAATTCCAGGGGTTCCGGATAGTAAAGGTTTGAGAAGTCATATTTCCTTTATTCAAAATGATTCGAGGGCAAACAAGACACCGTTCCAAAGGGATTTTGATGCCCTTTAAAGGAAAAATATTGAAAAATTCTAAAAAAAGCATTCATGACTTGAAAATAATTTTTCAAGCTTAGACTATGGTGCTACCAAAGTAAAAATAAGGGAGTTATTCAATATTGATGCGTTTTTCAAGGACAGACTTGAATCTAGTACGTTTGAACATTCGTGACAAAAAGAGACAAGTAACATGGGCATGATGAGTTCATTCCATAATCCTAGAGTGGTTAAGATGATGAAACACCTTGTTGACCATATCACTAAAGAGGTTATCGGACTCAAGATCAAGACTTAATACTTTATCAAAAGAAAACAACATTTTGTTTCTATGAACCCAAACTTGGAAAGTTTAATTTGTGCTTAAGATTAGAGGACCAATTTAATCAAAACATTAAATTTATGTTAGTCCACATTATTTAAAGGTAACATAGACTTAACTTGGGTTTTTCATTTTCTTGAAAATCAGATTTTTAGTAAACGAGCAACCATGCAGACACACAAAGATGGCATTTTGACAAATAAAGCAAATGAAAATGATAACTCTATGAATGGCATCAAAAATCATGTTATAGAAGATGACATAAACATATTTAAGCAAAAAGAAGTATGCTAAAATTTTCAAGACAACATTTTTATGGCATAAGACTGCTTAATATGCTAGAAAATGCATAAACATACTCATTGCATATTATGAAAAACATTCAAGCATGTGTTAAACATATGAAAATAGATAAAACATGATAAAAAAATATGAATAAGGGGTTGTTTTAATAACAAGATGAAAGATAATATATTTGGCCTACCATGCAACATCAAGGCATCAAGAGAACATCAATATCCTAAGGCTACCACAAACAAGGCAGCAATAACGCATAAGAATCTTAGAAAGGTCATGGTAACATAGAGAGGTCACTAAGATGATGAAAATGTTGAAAATCAAAGAATATGTAGAGTCAAGTGGGGAAAATATACCAAAAGTTTCAAGCTTCAACCATTTCTCTGAGCAGCAACTTTGAACTCAACTTTTTAAGGTTGAACAACAAGAAAATAATGAAAATGAAGGGCTTTTTAGTTAGGTATGGATAAAGGAGAGTTTTGAGAGGGAATATGAGTGAAACGAAGGTATTTGGAAGGACTTTTAGTAATGTCTTTCAGGGTTTCCGAGAATGGAGAAGAGTTTCTTGGTTTTTGGTGGCTGGGGAATATTGAGGGTATGTTTAGAAGTGAGTGTTTTTCTTACAGAGAACATTTTTTGGTATGGTTCCTATTAGCTAAGTCCAAGATTGGCTTATATAGCCATGTGACTATGAAGACAAAAGATACAAAAAATTAGGGCATTTTAGGGTTTTGGTGCATGTATAGGTAACGTGCTTAACTACCATGCAAACCCATTGGTTTGCTTAGCAAAAATAGTGGATCAATGCTACTTTTTGCAACTAAGCATTAAGAAAATTTAGCCTTACTCTTTTACAAATGGAATAATGTCATGAATTGTCCCTTGTCATTGCCTATTTAAACCTTAAAATTTTGTTTAAATCCTGTTAGAAGCTTAAAGACAAAGCCTGGTTTAAATTTTGATGATTTTGGTGCAAGAAACATGTTTTAATCAAATTTTGCATAAATGGTGCAATGGCCGAAAAATGGCTCAAACTAGGCAATAAATGTCCTTATGTATCGATACATAAGGCAATTTTTACCTATAAGTATTGATAAAATGAAGTATATATTGATACCAAGAGCAAAAAATGTTTCTAGTCTTGAGACTTAGAGGCCTATATCGATACTCCATGGATTTGCGTCAATACTCAAGCTTGTGTATTGATACATTCTACCAAAAATCATAACTATAGCTATTGCCAAGGTTTGTATCAATACAATCATGAAGGGTATCGATACATCTCATTAGGTCTTGAGACCAAACCCCCAATATGGGTACTACACATAACAATTCAAATTTTTGGTGATGCAAAAGCCTTGTATCAATACTTATGCACTATATAATTTGCACGTACCTATGGCTTCCCAAGTTAACCTTTCCTTGACTTGTGTACTATCTGAATGACTCTGGTGACACTCTAAATATTGACCTTTGATGCCTCATTTTTACACATTCTTTAATACAACCCATAGGCATTTTAGACCTACCAAAAACAATTTTCCACCTGATGCCGTGTCGCTTGATAATGCTTTGCAACACGGCACTTGGCAGTTATCCCTAGTTTATTTTTTAATTTTTGATCCTATCACCTTTCAATTGAGTCTTGGGATGCCAAAAGTTATCCTAGACAAAATAAGGTGTCTACAGATACATTCAATGGCAAATCCCCTATAATAAGAGGGTGATGAAAAACAAATGCCATTACCTGCAATGCCATTTTAAAACAGTTATATTTGGCCAAAATAAGCCATCACGCTATCCGAATGATGGCTTAACGTATACTCACCATTGAGGGTGGTGAATGAACATCACTGCTTAAATGGTCAGTGTTAGTCCTCGTAAAGAGGTAATTTTTAATGCGGATATGCAGTTAGGCTGTCCATTCAATGTCTTAACATTCATGATCATTATGTTTGCCCATAAGCATTGTATCACCTCTTCCTAAGGCAAAATTTTGTGATGCACTTTTGTTGCTATTCTCTTATTCCTTTATCTTTATGCCTATTATTTCATATGGTTACTAACCTATTTCCCTTTTTTCTTTTCTTTTTTATGAATGCATCACTTCACCATAACATTGCATCATAGGACAATTGGCCAATGGTTTAGTGTTCATTAAAAGGTACCTGTCATGGAGCAATAGTCTACTTCAAATTTGAAGCCTTTTGAGAAAGTCCAAGCATGGTCAGGGCACTGGCAACATGAAGACAAAGACATCCTTTAACCCTGTTATGTCTCAACAATGCATGAAAGAGTCAAGATAGGGTACTGTAAGAATGACTAGGAAAACCTAAAGCATGTATGGACCAGTTGGAATAATATAAAGAAGGAATCATTCACGAAAAGATAGAGAGACATTATTGTTTTGCTCCAGGTCCATTTGGATGCTGGCTTATTGCAAGCTGCATCTTAATTTTTGAACCCAACATATCGCTGTTTCACATCAATCCTAAAGATTTGGTTCCCACAGTGGATGGGTACACCGTATTACTCAATATTAAGAGAGCTAAAACTGATAGAATGTACTATGAGGCTTTACAACCCCTAACCTTCAAAAAAAGATTAGTTCAGATTTTTTATGACTGGGGACCTAGATTGAGAGTCATATCAAGATAAAGGAGAACAATGACTGCATCTCATGGGTTAGCCTAAAGAAAGCAATGGCCAATACCATTGACAATTGAAAGATACAAGATATCTATGCTTTAGCAGTGTATGGTCTAGTCATATTTTTGAAAACATTAGGCTATGTTAGAGCTATAGTAGCAGATCTCTTTCTTGATTGTACTATAACATCAATCTCGTACTGGCTATCACTGCTGAAACCATCTAAGCTCTCAGTTTTTACAAAAAAAAGTATAGGTCGCTTCATTGGATGTTCACCATTTCTTCATATTTGGCTCGTCAGCCGCTTTTATCTCAAAGAAAATTGGATGTTGTGCAACTTCTTACCCAGTTTTAGCCCTATCCTAAAAATCCTTAAGAAGGAATGGCCCCAGGATAATCTAAAGAGTAATGGGTCTAGAAACTCTAAAACCTTAATAGAAAAGAGGTGACATGAAAAGCCTTTTGGTTCTCACCATAAACAATCATGTATCGATGCAAAAATTATAATTGTGTGCCACTCATGGAATTATGGAAAGCACTACCTATGCACCTACTCTACTTTTTCCGCAATTCTAGTACCAATAATTTGTCCCTTTTATCCAAGACTTAAAGTCATGAGATTTCAACTATGGTGAGGCTGATTACAAGTTAAAAGTTTAGCTAGCCTTTTATGCAGGGAAATAGACTCGTTGTATGAAGAGGTATTAGAGAAGAAGTAGTATGACCCTAGGATATTACAAGTGGAGAACCTATCACATCAATGATTCCTTATGTTCATCTACTGTTGGAATATCACAAGCTGAAGTTGAAGGATGCCCCTCTGAGATGGAATTACTTAGGTGAGAGTTAGAATAAGAAAGGGTGACCTTTTCCAAGGAAATTACTCCTTAAAGAAAAAAAGAGTCAATTAGAAATGAAGCTCTACCTTCGGGAAAGAGAGGTGAACCAAGATGTCAAAGAGAAAAATCATCTCAAGGAAGGTCTCAAGAGTTTGAGAAAAGATTATATGGCACTCAAGAAAGTAAGCAAGTCTCAGTTCCTTAGAAAGTCATCATTTAAGTGGAAGCAAAAATTATTACTCTCGAGAAAGAACTACAATAATGAAAAAAATAGGTTAGGGCTAATAAGGAAAAGCTCATTAGAGCTTGTGCCCTCAGATCAAACTTTCAGAGAAGGAATGGACATTTAGAAGCTTGACTCTAGGATTTCAAGGATAACCATGTCATGAATACAACTTTGATACTCATAATCCAAGATCTAGAGCATTCTATACAAGCTCACCAAGATCGAATCAATGAACTAGCAATAGCCTTCAAATAGTGAGAGCAAGAGTGCCTATAGACAATGATCAAGCACGCTAAAACCATCAAGATCACTACCTACAAACTCACTGAGTAGATTTAAGTAGCTTTGTTGGAAGTTGAACACATGATAGATGTGGCATGATCCTTGACATGCAATATTCTGCCCATCAGAGCCCATGAGCAAGAATCATTATATTTCTTGGAACATGTGATCAAGTAATGTAATTATGTCAGGTATTTCTAGATATAGTCATGTGTAATCAGGATATTTTGTTGCTTTAATGAAAAACACTGTTGGTGGAGCTATCCTTTTATCCAATTGTCCCTTTTGCATTTACCTGACTAACCCAACTCTTTTGTTGTTTTATTCATAGTCATTTATATTCATGATCACATACTCACTTTCAACACATCAAACATGCTCATAACATAAAAGTATAATCCAATAATAATTTAAAGTGAAGGTGCTCTAAAACTTGAAACCTATAGTTCATCATTGGTATAACACTCGCAATCATCAAAAAGTGATGGAAACAATTACCAAGCCCATATTAAGAGACTTGAACTCATGTATAGGGAGTCTTAAGACCAATCACTCTGTAGGAATAAAGAACTCCAAGCTCATATTGTCAAATTAACTAAGCTATTATCTGAGGCATTGAAAGAAAAAAAAAATGTAAACAAGCATAGTTGATACTAGAAAAAATCAACCAATCTTAAAAGCAATTTCAATGGTGGTACTAAATCCACCAATGCTCAGAAAAGAGCATTGCATGGACAACACCCTTCAGCAGCAAATATCCCATCAACTTAGCCATTCATTTACATTAGCCCTTTAACAGCATCTCATCTAGTTCAAGGTTTCAAGGTACAGGCTCTTCATTGGCAAGGCTTATAGCCCCAGACCTTGATTAGCAAATGGAATAAGAAAAAGCAAAGACGTCATCAAAAAATCAATTAAGACTTAAACAAATATCAATAACTAGATAAGTGCCTTCAAGCTATTGAAGGAAATGATAAATTTTGGATCATGGATGCTAAATCATTAGGGTTGGTTTCGAGTCTCATTATCCCACCTAAGTACAAAGTGCTAGATTTTGGAAAATACAATGGGACTACAAACCCTACTGCCTACCTTTATGTGTATTACTGTACAATGGCTATGGGTATGAAGAGAATAAGAAATTACTAATTCATTACTTTTAGGACTATCTCACTGGGGCAGCTATCCAATGGTACATAAGGCTTGATCCCACAAGAATTCAGAGATGGGTAGATCTAGCTTACGTTTTCCTTGACCAATATAATCATGTATTCGATTGGGCTCCAGATCGACCCTACCTTATGCACATGGAAAAGAAAACCTCTGAGAGCTTTAGATAGTATGCCAAAGGTAGATAGAGGAGATAGCTCAAGTTTGTCCCCCTTTCACTGAAAAAGAAGTGATGATCATGTTTGTCAGCACCCTGTAAGTTCCCTACTATGAAAAGCTAGTAGGAAATGCCACGAAAAGTTTTATCGATATGATTATATCAGGCAAAATGATCGATAACATTATCAAAAGTGGTAGGTTATCCACTAAAGAATGATCCAAGTTAATTAAAAAGCCAATAAATATAGGTATGAAGAAGAAGGTGAATGCTATGAGTGAAAGTCTTGCCAGGGTTAATCGAAATTCACATCCGATGCAGGCCGTGTATCTTTCGATCATGTTGAATTTAGGTTTTAACCTTTACTCATCAGTACCATGAATAGTTCATTCTACTAGGTTCACTTGAACAATGAGTTTTGCATCAGATATCATTCAAAACATGACCTAGGATGCATAACCTCATAACGTGAACAATGCAAAAGCTCCAAACAATCAACAAGCGCTTCAAGAATATAAACACTTTGAGCCACTCCCTGACTCCTAAAAAGAGACTTACTCTTATTTATTGCTAGGTCAACTAGGGGCCTCGGTATTCATAAACCTAAGATCACCATCATATCCTAGATGGTATGATAAGAATGCCTATTGTGAGTACCATGTCTGGAGCATAAGGTTATTCTATTGAGAATTACACCTCATTTAAGAGAAAGGTGTAAGATCTGCGAGTAAAATGTGTGATCAAAGCCAAACAAGAACGAATGCAGCAAATCCATTCCTTAACTATGAAAACTCGAGTGCAAATGCATCAATCGATGGGAAAAGTTATTTGATTAAAAGAAGCATTAGAGAAGTCAAAACATAGATTAGTAAGCTCTGGCAAACTTTTGTGAGGGTCAGAATAGTCTCAGACATTAAAGATTAGAGCAAAAAATATGGTAGAGCATCTTGCTGCCATTGCAATCAAGAGCATGATTTGCAAAGCTGCATATCATTCTTAGAAATGGTCCAAAGGATAATGGACCGGTCCGAGATTGAGTTCTATGAGGAGTGGGGTGAACACATCAATCCATCTATTATTGCCATATATAATGAAAGGCCTACTAACTACCAGATGTCATGTTATCTATCTCTCACAAGCATGGAAAAGAGAATTGATGAAAATTTCAAGCAGTACACTTTGATATGGATGGAAATAGCTACCTAGATTCATCCCTTGTTAATAGAAAAAAGATGATTGTCAAATTCATTGGCACATTACGAGCCCCTTATTATGAGAAAGTAGTAAAAATTTTGAACGAGCTTTGCAGACATAGTCATACTATGTGGAAAGATAGTCGAGGCCATAAAAAGTGAATCAGGTAGAAGAGATTCTTGCAAAGGGAAAGGGAAACGAAAAAAATGCAAGCTAATCAACTACTAAAATTAAGCACTGAAGCCAACTCATCTCAAATTCATGCTGAGCTAGATCTAAGTAGAATAGTTATTGAAGAGGGCAACAAGATTGAAGAAAACTTAGAAGAGGTTAGAACACTAATGAATTTGGTATGGAAAATTCTGGTGCAAGCCAAATTGGTTAATGGGGTCAAAAAGACGACAAATGGAGCCAATGACTTATATGATTTCCATACCATTTATGACCATAATCTTCAAGCATGTAAAGAGTTTCATGCTATAGTTCAAAGGATGATGAATAAAGGTAGCATTGAATTCTATTATAAAAAGCAAATCTCGCATATTGAGTCTGCAAATGCAATACTATCTATCAACAATGTGGAAAAAAAAGGGCAATCCTTCTTACAAGGTAGGAAGGCCATTGATCTTGTTCAACAACTGACCAAAAGTCAAAGCTACCCCTGTTCAACCCACACCAAAGATGATCATTCAACTTTCATCCCCTTTCCCTTATAAGAACAACAAAGTGGTTCCTTAGAATTATGAATGCAAAACCTTGATCACCGATGAATCTAGTTAGCAAGTCGTAAACGTTGACCTTCTAGGGGTAAGCCACCTAACCTTGAGTGGTAGATGTTATGCCCCAGCAGCGTTGATAGGTTAAACTCAATAAAAGAATACTAATCCCATTCCTTAAGTATTGAAGTCTGCAACTAAAGAATTAGATTTGACAGTTGTCAAGGAACCAATAATTGAGAAGGAAGCTAATGAATTCCTTAAGTGCATCAAGCAAAGTGAATATTACATTATTGATCAGTTGAACAAGCAACTCGTTAAGATATCTATGCTATCACTACTACTAAACTCTAAAATGGATAGGAATACCCTCTGCAATGTTTTGAATGAGGCCTATGTCCCTCATGACATCTCTATACGTTAGATGGATCATTTAGTGAGCAACATCACTGCTGACAATTATGTATTTTTTAGTAATTATGAAATCCTACATGGAAGAAAAGGAAACCATAAAGTCCTCCATATCACTTCATACTGCAAAGGTGGCATGTTGCCCAAGTTGTTCATTGATAAAGGGTTTACTTTAAATGTAATGCCTGTGCCATGCTTGAACAAGCTCCCTATTGAAACATCTCATATCTAAAATAGTTGCACGGTGATGCAAGCATTCGACGGAACTGGAAGAAATGTTGTAGGAAACATCAACCTTCCACTCCAAATTAGCCCATACATTTATAAAGTAGACTTTCATGCGATGGATATTGCTATATCACACAACTACCTATTGGGAAGGCTTTAGATTCACTCTGCAGAGGCAATGCCATCAACATTACATCAGAAGTTTAAATTTATCATCGGAAACAAAGTTATCAGTATTAGAGAAGAAGAAGATGACCCATATGTTAAACCTAACAAATATATCTTAGAGTCTTTTTTCCAATCTTTTAAGTTTGTGCCACCTATGCCAAAGAAGGGGTGCCAATGGTTAAGCCTTGCATATCAAAGAGCACTCATATGGATTTAAAGTAGCTATCGGCAAAAGGGCCTAGGCCTGAAAGAGACTTGGGAAACACCTTTAAAGGGTTGCTAAAGCCTTGAAAGTTCTTAACCAGATTGACAAAAGAGGGTTATGATTCAAGCCCAGTGCACAGCGAAAAAGAAAACAGGCTCAAATAACCATAAAGAAAAAGATGGCCCATCTGTTGGGACATGGGATATGAACCAATGGTATTTCCACCCCTTTGAGAAAGTTTTTGCCCAAGAAGACATGTGAATACGGGCTTCACTAATGTTATGCTCATCTAAGCAAGGAATTTGGGGACTTCTCCATCAATGCAATTAATGAGCTAAAAACATCAACGATAAGCCCAAAGACTAGTTTGTGCCCCCCAAGATTTGTTCCAAGTGTTTGGACTGACATTGAGATTCCTGTAGTATTCAAGTATATTTCAAAGTAATGCTATGAACTAAACCTACATGCTTCAGCCCAAAAGCATTTAGGATCCTTTGTATGGGCATCTTTTATTAAGTATTATCAATGAAAATTGTTAAGCATTTTCCATTTCATCCTTTGTGTTCATGGTTATTGACAACTCTTACACCTTTCTCTACATATTTTTCCACCTATATTATTCTTTTTTCATATTTTTAGGTACCTCGATAAAAGTGACATGAACATTCATACTGAAACTTTGAAAATCAATATCGAGCAACCAATCTGCACCAATGAAGTCAAGACTGAAGGGAATTTTGAAGAGAACCCTATACCTTCAAACTCGCTGAGACTAATCAAACAGGAAGAAGAATGGATATTGCCTCATAAAAAACCCACTAAGACCATAAACCTTGGAACAGAATGAGACCAAAAAGAAGTTTGAATTAGGACCTTCATAAAACCATCAACTCAAGCTAAACTAATAAGTCTCCTCTAAGAATATAGAGACGTGTTCACCTAGTCCTACTAGGACATGGTAGGATTAGACACCAATATTGTGGTCCATAAATTTCCTCTCAAACCTGAGTGTAAGCCCATACGACAAAAAACTTTGAAGGATGAAACTCAAAATGCTCTTAAATATCAAAGAAGAAATGAAAAAACAATTTAAAGTAGGATTTCTTGAACTTATCAAATATCCTTAATGGGTAGCCAACATAGTCCCAGTTCTTAAGGAGGATGGTAAAGTGCGGATGTGTGTAATTATAGGGATCTAAACTTAGCTAGTCCAAAAGATAATTTCCTCTTACCCTATATCGATACCCTAGTAGACAACACCGCCAAGAATGCATTATTTTATTTCATGGATGGATTTTTGGGTTATAACCAAATCAAAATGGTAGCTTAAAATAGGGAGAAAACCACTTCATGACCATGTAAGGCACTTTCTACTATAAGGTGATGATTTTTGGGCTCAATAACACTAGGGTAGCCTACCGAAAGGCGATGGTAACATTGTTCCATGATCTCATGCATAAAGAAATTGAGGTCTACATGGATGATATGATTGCTAAATCGCCAAAAGAGAGTAAACATGTGGCTAATTTCTAGAAACTCTTCAAATAACTTTGCAAATACCAACTCAAGTTAAATCTAGTAAAATGCACATTCAGTGTCACATCTGGCAAACTATTAGGCTTCATTGTAAGCAAACAAGGAATAGAAATTGATCCTAATAGGGCTGAAGCCATTCAAAACTTGTCACCACCTTAAACTCAAAAAAAAGTAAGTAGTTTCTTGGGAAAGGTGAACTACATAACCCGATTCATATTTCAATTAACTAACTAATGCAACCTAATCTTTCAACTACTTTGAAAACAAAATCTTTGAGAATGAAATGAAATGTGTCAAAAAGCCTTCGTTAAAGTCAAACACTACCTCTCAAATCCATTGATACTTATGCCACTAGTGCTCTGTCGACCTTTGATCCTATATCTATCATTTTTTGACAAGTTAATTGGTCGTGTATTGGGTCAACATGATGACTCAGGCAAAAAGGATCAGGCTATCTACTACCTGAGTAAGAAGTTCATAGAATGTGAAAATAATTATTTAGCTATAGATAAGCTATGTTGTACTCTAGCTTAGATGGCCTAAAGGTTAAGATAGTACATGCTATACCACACTACGTGGCTGATCGCCAAACTTGATCCCATCAAGTATTTAAGCAAAGCTCCTGCCTTGTTAGGGAAGTTAGCCATGTGGCAAGTCTTGCTTTACAAGTACAACATCTTGTATATGAAGTAAAAAGCCATCACAGGTAGTGTAATAGCAAACTTCTTGGTAAGCTGAGCAATAGATAACTATTAGCCTTTAGACTTTGAATTTCCTAATGAAGACTTGATGTGCATATACAAGGTGGAAGACACTATCGAGTGTGATTCATCTTGGAAAATGTGCTTTGATGAAACTTCAAACATGTTGGCACATGGAATTGGGGCAATTTTTATCTTGCCTGATGGAAATCACTACCCCTTCACTGCAAGACTAAACTTTGACTACATCAATAATATAGGCAAATATGAATCCTACATCATGGGACTCAAAGCAACAGTTGAAAGGGGCATTTGAGTATTACAAGTATTTGAAGTTCAGCCTTTGTCATTTGCCAACTGAAAGAAGAATGGCAAACATGTGATGCTAAGTTGATCCACTATTGGATTATGATCTTGAAACTCAAAAAAAAGTTTAATGGTATTAGCTTTCAAAATATACCTCATGAAGAAACCAAATTATTGATGCCTCGGCCATATTGCTATCCATGCTCAAAGTCATTCAAAAATCAGATGATGCTTTCATTCAAATGAGTATCTATACTTGCCCTAGGACATTGTCAAAATATAAAAAAAGAGAAAAATAGCCTACCATGGTATCATAGGCAGATGTATCAAAAGTGCATGATGAGAGCCCATGACAAAAAGGTACATCCTCGTTAGTTCTGAGAAGACTACTTGGTACTTAAACAAATTCTCTCAATCCATAAAAATGCTCAAGAAAAATGGACCCCAAATTGGAAAGGGCCATACATAGTGAAACACGTATTTTCTGGAGGAGCCTTAATTTTAACCGAGCTAGATGGCAACGACCTACCCAACCCTATGAACTTTCATTCTGTCAAGAAATACTATGCTTAAAAAGATTTTAGGATGAAAACCTGAAAGGGTGTCCTATTTCTCGTTCTCCTTCCACTTTTAAAAGACGAAAACAAAAAAACAAAAAAACAAAAAAGTAAAAAAAACCTTGAGTGACAACCCAAAAGGGCATCTAGGAAAACAAAACAGCTTAAGTGATCGGACTCTCCCTTACTTGAACCAAATCAAGCCCAAACCATTGCCAGCTTATACTAGAGCCAATTTAACCTACACTCGCAATCACGACACCATATCATAATCTAATTCACCTATTCTATTTAAACCTACTCCACTAAGTCCCATCATTTCCTATACTTGAGAAATAGCCTCATGGCGTATATACAACTATGGAGTAATTTAAAGAATCTTCTTGTGAGTCGACAAACTCCAAAAAGGTTAATTGCTCGGGGAAGGTCTCTAAAGACACTCAGTAGAAGACTCATGTCATCAGCATCAAGGGCTAACTAACTAAGAAAACACTCTTAACTCTTTTGTATCCTACAATCTTTTACGATCCCATAGTTTGTCAGAACTTGTACCCTTTTTCTTTGAATAAAATACAATTACTTGATTTATTGCAAAATAATTTTGCAACCCTACATTCCATGTTGCATCATGTTTATCATTTAATTGATAATGCTTGATAAATGAACAAGACTGTTAATAGGATTTTCCAGCATTACGTGGAAAGATGGAAACTTTTAAGGAACTTATGTTCAATCTAGAGACCAAGAACGAGTTTTGGAAGGCACAATCGATCTTGCCCTTAAACCTTGCATTATAAAGTATGCTCAAAATCTTTCCCTTAGTCAACCCTGGCACAAGGATAGGGGGAACAATCTTTTTTTGCCCTACCATCCTTAACCAAAATTTAAAACAGTTCACCCAGACCATCAAAGACACCCTTTGAATCAAAATGGACAAAAGAAACCCCTATACTCACCAAGCTCAAGACAATAAAAGTCCCCAAACATGGGCCATCTAAGCTCAAGACTATCCTTTCACCTTTCAGAAGCAATTACTACATTCAAAACATTGAAATAGGGTTGGTGAATACCGAGGTAAGAGATTACCCCATAAAATGTATTAGAGAGTAAATGGCAGAAGGCCAAAATCAATCACTAGATTAGGCTTTCAAAATCATCACTTTTGCATCATTTAGACATGGATGTGCATCCCTATGCATTATACAACATTTAACATCCTTCAGGTATTAGTTTTTGCATGCAGAAGTCAGATTAATAGAGAACCTTAATTACAACTTCCTAATATTGAAAAGCCTTGAAAGGCTTAAGGTAAAAATTTCTAACCCTCAAAGCCTACATAGGCTAATGGCACCTGCCTAGGGTCAAAGCCACAAACTTTCCTACCTTAATCCTTAAAGAGCAGGATGCTTGCGTACCTCAAAGCCTACACAAACTAGTGGCACCTATTTAAGGTCAGACGTAGGAAACAACCTACCTCAGTCCTCAAAGAGTAGGACATTTATTAAGTCAAAGCCCACATAAACTAGTGGCACTTGTCTATGGTCAAACCTAGGAAACAACCTACCTAAAAGTCCATAAAGAGTTGGATGCCTATCGAGTTAAAGCCTACACAAGATGGTGGCACCTGTCTGGGGTCAAACCTAAAACTTACCTACCTCAGTCCATAAAAAATTGGATACCTGTCAAGTCAAAGCCCATACAAGTTGTTGGCATCCGTCTAGGGTTAAGCCTAGAAACTTACCTACCTCTATCCGTAAAGAGTTAGATGCCTATCAAGTCGAAGCCCACACAAGTTGATGATACCTGTCTAGGGTTAAACCCTAAAAATAACCTAATAGAGGGGTAAATCCTACGAAACTCATCAAATTTTCTCTTTTGCAAAAATATTTAGCCTATCTCAACATAACACTAAATAGCTCTCTATTTTTTCTGCAAGCATGCAGAACCATCATCTTACTCGAACAAAATGGTGCCTATTTTTCTTTATCGTGTTCTTAATACTCAATAACTGCCAAAGAGGGGCAACTATAGACACTTCAATTTGTTTGTGCTAACTTTTGGCATCCCAGGACTAATTAAAAGGTGATAGAGTCAAAAAATAAAAAATAAACTAGAGACAACTATCAAGTGTCATGTCGTCTAGTACTATTAGACAACACGACGCTAAGTGAAAATTTTTTTTTTGAAAGTTCTAAAATGCTTAGGGATCATATTAAAAAAATTGCAAAAATAAGGCATCAAAGGTCAATATTCGAGGTGTCACTGGAGTCAATCGAATGAGTACACAAGTCAAGGTAAGGTAACGCAAGGGGCCACAAGTACGTGTAAGTTATATTGGTGCATAAGTATTGATACGAGGCTTTTACATCACCAAAAATTTAAATTTTTATGTGTAGTATCAATACATGAGGGTTTCATCTCAAGACCTAATAAGATGTATCGATACCTATCATGATTGTATCAATACAGACCTTGGCAATAGGCATAGTTATGATTTTTGGTAGAATGTATCGATGCACAAGCTTAAGTATAGATACAAATCCATGGAGTATCGATACAGGGCTCTATGTCTCAAGACAGAAAATGTTTATTGCTCTTGGTACATATACATACTTCATTGTATCGATAGTCATGGGTAAGAATTGCCTTTTGTATCGATACATAATGTTTTGTATCGATACATAAAGGTATTTTTTCCTAGTTTGAGCCATTTTTTCAACCATTGTACCATTGATTCAAAATCTAATTCAAACATGTTTTTGGCATCAAAAATCATCAAAATCCATACTTTGCTTTATCTTTGGGCTTGTGATTAGATTTCAACAAAATTGCCCAAATAGCCAATTACAAGGGACATTTCATAACAATATGCAAATTGTCATAGGGTAAGATTGAATTTTCTCATTGCTCAGTTGCATAGAATAGTCACTATTTTTGCCATGCAAACCAATAGGTTTGCTTGGCAACTGAGCAGAGTACCTGATCTTTGCATGATGTACATGCACCAAAAACCTGAAATGCCCTTGTATTTTGCATCTTTTGTCTTCAAAGTCACATGGCTCCATAGGCAACCTTAAACTCGAGTGAAAAAACCTTACCACAAATAAACATTTTTAGCAGAAAAACACTCACTTCCAGACATTCCCTCAATATCCCAACCACTAAAAACCAAGAAACTTTTCTCCATTCTTGAAACCCGTTAATACCGTCACCAAAAGCCCTTCCAAAAACCTACTCATATTCCTTCTCTAAACTCCCCTTTATCCATACCTAACTAAAAAAGCCCATCTTTCTCGTCACTCTCTTGCTGTTCTATCCTAAAAAAGGTGAGTTCAAAGTTCTAGCTTAGAGAAAAGGCTAAAACTTGAAACTTTTGGCATATTTTCTCCACTTAACTCCGTATATTCTCTAATTTTTAAAGATTTTCATCATTTTAGTGACATCTCTATGTTACCATGACCTTTTTAAAAATCTCATGTATTGTTGCTACCTTGCTTGTATGGTTTTAGGATGTTGATGTTCTCTTAATGCCTCAATGTTGCATGGTAGGCCAAATATCATTTTTCATTCTATTATCAAAAGACCCTTTTATTCATGCATTTTTTGTCATGTTTCATCTATTTTCATATGCTTAACACATGCTTGAATGTTTTTCAGAACATGCATTGAGTATTTTCCTGCATTTTCTTGCATATTAAGGAGTCTCATGGCATAAAAATGTCATCTTAAAAATTTCAGCGTGCTTCTTTTTGCTTAATATGTTCATGTCATCTTCCACAACGTGATTTTTGACACCATTCATAGAGTTATCATTTTCATTCACCTTTTTAGTCACCTTTTTGCATTTTTTGTCATCTCCTTTATGTCAAAATGTCATATTTGTATGTTTGCATCTTGCTTGTTTGCTAAAAATCTAATTTTCAAAAAAACCTAAGTTAAGTTTATGCTACCTTCAAATAATGGGGACTAGCATAGATTTAATTTTTGATTAAATTGGTCCTTCGATCCTGGTGAAAAATTAAACCTTCCAAGTTTGGATTCATGGAAATAAATGTAGTTTTCTTTTGTTAAAGTATTAAGCCTTGATCTTAAGTCCAATACCCTCTTTAGTGATATCGTCAACAAGTTGTTTCATCATCCTAAACTACTCTGAGATTATGGAATGAACTTGTGATGCCCATGTTACTTGCCGTTTTCTATCATAGATGTTTGGACGTCTTAGATTCGAGTCTATCCTTGAAAGAAAACCTAAAAATATCGAATAAATCCCTTGTTTTTGCTTTGGCAACACCATAGTTTGAATTTGAAAATTTAATTCAAGTCATAATGACTTTCATAGAATTTTTTGATATTTTCCCCTTAAAGGGCATCGAAATACCTTTCGAATAGTTTCTTGTTCACCCTTGAATCATTCTGAATAAGGAGTTATGATTTTTGAACCTTTACTATCTGAAACCCCTAAAACCAGCATGTTATATTCTATTTAAGACATTTTGGCCTATTAGATGATTTTTCTAAAATTTTTAAACATTTTTCTACAATATTTACAAAATTACCTTTTTGGAAAGATATCATTCACAATTTTTGATGAGACCAAAAAGATTTTTCAAAGTCCATTATACCCTTTCTCTTGCAACGGTTGCCAGTGTTGAAACAAGCCTAACTCCAAGAACTAATTTCGCCTAGAAAATGTTTTTCTAGGATTTTTAAAATATTTTTATACTAGTCCTCATCGAGTTACCTTTCCAACAGTACCTTATTTACCCCTCAAAGACTTCAGATACACCTTGGATAAACTCAAGAAAAGAGACGATGGATGTTGTCCCCTGCTTTAACCCAATTTTCAAAATGCTTTCGTAGAGACCTTTGAACGTCTCGAAGTGCACTAAACCCTTAAAGCCCAAATCAAGGCTTAAGATAAAAAATATATTTTTTATGCAAATCTTTATATTTCTATTTTAAAATTCTTGTATTCCAAAAAAAAAACTTTTCTTTTAAAACATAAAAAATTTTTAGCTTTGGGAATACTCTAACCCCATCACTCCAAGAAGATACTCTAACCTTATTTTTCATTAAAAAACTTGAATTTTCTCTCTTAGATTTATTTGAGATTCCTAATTATTTTCTTAAATCATCAAAACTTTTCATCCTTAGGGATACTCCGAACCCATTTTTCATTAAAAACTTGAGTTTTCTCTTCACTCCTAATTATTTTCATAACTTTATCTTTAGGGATACTCTAACCCCATCTTTCTAAAGGGATACTTCAATCTTGCTTTTACCTTAAAAAATCCAAAAATTCTCTCTTTTCTATGCCCCGAATTGTTTTGATTAGAATCTATTTTGTCTTGTAAACTACCATCAAATCCAATCCCATCTCTAAATTATCATCCTGGTTATCTTCAATAATCGAAGATAATTATGAGATACATTTTGATCTTCCCTCTTTTTTACACTCTTTTGCTTGTGATTGTTTGTTTATGATATTATTATATTCTTTTTCATCTTACTAACATGTTTCTTTTTTGTAGTGACTATCTGTCAAAATGTACCCTAAGGTGGATCCTCGCAATCTATGGGTGTATATGACTTAAAATATTTTTTCGACTAGGAAATGTCTTCTTGATCAAAACTTTTCCTCTGCAAAGTGATGAGACTGAAAAAGTATGAATTCTTAACTCGTGATATAGTGAGGGGGACCATAAAATGAATCGCTCATCTTATTGGTCTCGAATGACCATCACAAAGTGACCAACGCTTGAAGTCACCACTGATCATTTTGGGCTAAGCATGATTGGATGCCAATTGAAACCTATGCCTTAAGTTATGAAACTCGAAACATTGATCTCATGGTTTGCGTGGTACAAAGATTCACCATTTGAGTTTGGGAGTTGGTTACACATGATGAAGCATGAACCTCTTCACGACGCCCAAAATCGGTACCTTACTAGTTATGTCTTATCTCAGTTTTGATTCTTTCAATCTTAACTCGTCACTATTTTCATATAACCCTCTTTTAATGCATGAATTTTATAGAAATAC
>JBBYHK010208833.1:0-31785 GCA_038382065.1 Adansonia grandidieri | reverse complement strand
AATCCCTAACAATCATAGGACAAAAGCATAAACAATAGAGATTAGTAGGCAAAAATAAAAGAGAATTATATCTAAATAATTAAAGAGACCAAAAAATTGAGAACCAAGTGAGAAATAGCTAGTTATAGGCCTAACTCTCAAGGTCCTTAGTGAAGTCACCAAGCTATCACCATATACCTGGCCTTTAAAACTTTGGATGATCCGAAGGGCATAGCATGCTAAAAAAAAATGATGGTTGGTTGTGATCGAGCCTTTGAGCTATCTCTTGATTGGGATTTGGATTAGGCATGACGATTTGAAGGGACAGGGACTATCAGACGAGTCACTTATCCAATTGAACCCAGATGGCCACCATGAAATGGCCATAAACTTGGAGTTGCCACAGATTATTTTAGGCTAAGCAAGATCAGACGCCTATTAAAAACAATATTACGAGTTACGAAACTCAAAACACTGATTTTAGAGTCTACGAAGTCCTGAGATTCATTGGTTGTGCTCAATAGTTGGTTACATGCAAGGAAGGACTAACATCCCCATGATGCCCGAAATCGATACCAACAAACTATATCTCACTTTGGTCTCAGTTAAATTAGTTTCATTTTGGTCTCTATTTAGATATAATCCTCTTTAATGCATGAAGTTTTGGAAAATGTAAATTCGAGTTTTTTTATTAAGGAAAATTAGATCACCTATGCACCTTAGAGGTGTGAGGAACATAGGGATTTTTTTTATGAAAACGATGTCTGGATTGGATTTTAAAAATTGGACATGTATTAGGCACTGAAGAGATATCAACATGAAACTTCACCTTGTAAATTTCATTAGAAAATGAATTTTAAATATGAATGCAGAGTAACACTACAAAAGAAAACAAGTAAGGCAAAAAATGAGAAATATAATAATATCATAAACAAACAATCACAAACAAAAAAAACATAAAAACAGAAGGGCAATTGAAATGTATCTCATAATTGCCTTCAATTATTGAAGAATAATCAGGATGACAATTTTAGAGATCGGTGTGGATTCAATGGTAATTTGAAGAACAAAGACAATTTTTATCAAAACAGTTTGAGGCATCCGAAAGAGGGAAAATTTTAAATTTTTAAGGTAAAAGCAGGGTTGGAGTATCCTCTTGGTGAGGTAGAGTTAGAGTATCCCCTAAAATAGAGTTATGAAAATAGTTAAGGTTAAAATGAAAATTTAAATTTTTAATGGAAAAATGAGGTTGGTGTATCCCCATTGAGTAGTGGGGTTAGAGTATCCCTAAAGTTAGGAAAACATTTAGGAACAAAGAGAAATTTGAATTTTTTTAATTAAAAATGGGATTAGAGTATCCCTTTTGGAGTAATGGAGTTGGAGTATCTCCACTAGCCAAAATTTTAATATGAAATCCTATTTCTTGTATTTTAATCTTGATATAAGTTAAAAGGGGTTAATGTTGTAGGGGAATCAACCATGCACATTTTCGAGACATCCGAATGTCTCGATAAAAAGGGGATTCAAAAATTAGGTTAAAAATAAGGGACACCATCATGTCATCTTCGTTTCTAAATTTTGTTCAGGTGCATCTAAAGACTTCAAATGGTAAATGAGGTACCGTTGGAAAGATAACTTGACAAGGTTTAATATAAAAATATTTCAAAAATTCTAGAATATCACTTTCTAGGCGGAATTAATTTTTTAAGTTAGGTTCATCTTAGCATTGGCAACATGCACAATTAAAAGGGCATGATGGATTTCAAAAAATCATTCTAAACTTATTCGGGATTGTTAGATCATAGATAACACCTTTCTGGAAAGGGAATTTTGTGAACATTTTGGGAAAAATATTTTAAAATTTTGTAAAAATCAATGGTGGGCCGTATTGGCCCTAAAAAGAATGTCACATGCTAGTTTTAGGGGTTTCAGATAGCAAATGTTCCAAAATTCATAACTCCTTCGTCCAGGATGATTCAAAGGCAAATAAGACACCGTTAGAAAGGTAATTCAATTCCATTTAAAGGAAAAATATTAGAAAAATCAAAGAAATATTTTATGGTTCGAAAATGATTTTTCAAGTTTAGACTATGGTGCTGCCAGAGCAAAAATAGAGGGATTATTTGATATTCTGATTTTTTGAAGATAGATTCAGGCCTAGGACATTCGAACATCTGTAACAAAAAGTAACATGGGCTTCACAAGTTCATTCCATAATCTTGATTAGTTTCGGACAATGGAACAACCCATTAACTATGTCACCAAAAGGAACGCGAGACTCAAGATTAAGGGTTAATACTAAAAAGGATTTCACTTTTTTTTTTAAGAATAAACTTATTTTACCATGAATCTAGAGCTGAAATATTGATTTGCCCCCAAGATTGGGAGACCAATTTGATGAAAACATTAAGTCCGTGCTGCTCTTCATTTATTGAAGGTAACATGAACTAAAATTGGGGATGTTTCTAAAAATCAGTTTGTAAGAAACAAGCAAGCATTTTAATGGAGATATCATGAACAAAATACAACACATGCAAAGATAAACATGGATTAAATATGCAAACATGCAAAGATGACAATTTGACATAGAAATGGGTGAAATAGATGCAAGAAGATGACAAATACAAATAAGGTGCATGGAGATGATAGTAACATGTTTATATAAAAAAGTGGATGTTGGAGTTGTCAAGACAACAATTTCATTTCATGAGCCTCTTTAAAACATAAGAAAAATATTTGAACATACCTAAGACACACTAAGGTGACCATTTAAATATGAAATGGGTATGCGAATATGGAAGGAACATGGCAAAAGATGCGTGAAAAAAGGCTATATGATGATGAAATTGAAGCATGGTGAGTTTATATATCTAACAACATCAAAGTGTCAAGAGGGTCATCAAGATTCTAGGACTACCATAACCAAGGAAACAAAGATGCATAGGAGTATTGGGAGGGTCATGGCAACATGAAGGGTTCACTAAAATGAAATGGTTGATCAAAACAAAAAAATATGGAACAAGGTAAAAAATATACCAGCAAAGGCTTGAAGTTTCTTCTTTTCTTAAAGCAATGATTTTAAGCTTAGATCCTTCCCTCTTTTTGTTATTGTTTAGCAAGAAAAGGGTGAAAGGAAGAAGCTTTTTGGTAATATGGTTGCTAGTGGGGTGTTTTGAGGATGAAAGTGTGTGAAAGGTTGAGTTTTTGAAGGTATTTTGGGTATGGTTCTAGGGAGCTACGAGAATGGAGGTTGGTTAAAGGTGAAAGGCTATGGAATAGTGTTTTGGTGAGTTTTTGAAACTAGAGTGGCTGAAAGATTTATGGGGATGGATGAAGAGTATTTTTGGGATTACTAGAGAGCTTCTTTGATAGCTGAGAGAGTTTTTTTCTGAGATAGCTGGTAGTGTATTTCATAGTTGAAAAGTCTCTCTCTTAATCTAATGCTCAGCCAATGCCTTTAAGAGACAAGGCAAGGGCATTTTTTATTTTTCTATCCTAGACCAGGGAACGTCTCTAGCTACCATGCTTAGTTGACTCTCTTCTGATTGGTTCTGCCATGCTAAGTAATGAGGCAAAAAGTCTGTGATAGCCTGCAACTAGAGATATGCTTGCCATACCCTCTTACACCCATATATCTTATGAAAGTGACCCTTGTCATTGATTGTTTGGGCTCCAAAATTTGTTTGAATTCATTAATGAACCCATAATTGAGGTTTGATATGATTTATGATAATTCCTTTGTGCAAAAACATGTTTAAATCGGGTTTTCGAAGGCTAAAAAGTGGCTTGAACTAGGCAAAAATACCTTGCTGTATCGATACAAAAAATATTGTATCGATATACAAGGTACTTTTTACTCTTGAGTATAGATACAATGAGCTGTGTATCGATACTAAGAGCAAAAAAATGTTTCTAGTCTCGAGACTTAGAGGCTTCTGTCAATACTCTATGAATTTGTATCGATACTCATGCTTGTGTATCGATAAATTTTGCCAAAAATCACAACTTCAACTACTACCAAGGTCTATATCAATACAAACATGCCAGGTATCGATACCACACCTTGGGTATCAATACCAAACCCTCTTGTATTGATACTACACGTGAAAACTCAAGCTTTTTCCTGCCTTAAAGGCCTCGTATCAATACTTATGCCCTAATATAACTTGTACATACCCATCACTTCTTGAGTTACCTAGACTTAGTGACAAACAATGAGAAATTAACATGTTTATTCATTTGAATGACCCTGGTGATACCATGAACAGTGGTCTTTGTCGCCTTAATTTTATATTTTTCTTTAACATGGCCTATAAGCATTTTAGACCTTCCCAAAAAAATTTTTCACCTAGCACCGTGTCGCCTGATAATGCTTGGTGACAAGGCATTTGGCAGTTGTCCCCTAACTTTTATTTTTATTTTTTGATTTTATCATCTTTTACCTAACTCCTGAGATGCCAAAAATTGGCCCCGACAAAATAAGGTGTCTACAAAGGCAAACTTGCTATACAAAGAGGTATTGGAAAGGAAGTAGTATGAATCCGATATGATGAGTGGAGAATCTATCACATTAATGATGCTTTACCTCAGTGTGAAGTTAGAACATCTCAAGTATCAGTGGGTGAATTTCCCTCTGAGATTGAATTACTCAAGCATAAGTTCAAACAAGAAAAGGCAACCTCGCTAAGGAAATCACCTGTTTAAAGCAAAAAAACGCCATTTAGAAATGGACATCTATGTCTAGGATGGTAAAATAAAATGGGTTGTCAAAGAAAGAAATCATTTCAAAGAAGATCTTGAGAGTTTGACAAAAGACTATGTGGCACTTAGTAAAGCAAGCAAGTTTTGGAACCTAGTTAAGTCATCAGCTAAGGCAGGTAGAGATTGCAGCCCTAAAAAAAGAGTTGCATCCATAAAAAAAGAAGCTACGGTCAATAGAGAGAAGCTCATTAAAAACCTTGCCCTTGCATAAACTTTCCAAAAGAAGATTAGATGCTTGGAAGCCTAACTCTGAGATTTAAAAGCAAAAAGGGTCAAGAATGAAGTCCTGGAACTTAAAATCTAAGACTTTGAATAATCTCTGCAAACTCATTAGAATGACATTGAGGAACTATTAAGAGCCTCAGAGCTATGAGAACAAGAATGGCAGCAAATGGTTGATCAAGCATATTAAACCGATCAGACCACTATCATTGTTTAACTGAACAAATTCAAGTAAACCAAGTAGCAGTAGATTAAAAGATTAAGGCAACTAGGTCTTTGAGATGAGATATCGTGCCCATTGAAGACTATGAACAAGAGCTACTATATTTCTTAGAACATGTGATCAAGCAATATAATCATGTTGGGCACTTCTGAATGTAATCAAGTGTGATCATATGTAATCGAATTATTTTGCTGCTTTATGAAAGATGCTATTGGTGAAGCAGTCCCCTAATCTAATTGTCTTTTGCATTTGCATAACTAACCCAATTTTTATTGCTTTATTTATTCATGTTAATAATTATCTACTATCTTTATCACCACGTGCCTGCCTTTAAAACTTCGAATGATCTAAAGGGCTTAGCATGTGTGACTTAAAAATGTGTGATAGTGGTGGTGGTCAAGCCTTTGAGTAAGCTCATAATCAGGATTTGGATTAGGCTAGTAACGTGAAGCAAAGAGAGACAGTTGGGCAAATTGCTCACCCAACTAGTCTCGAATGGCCACCATAAAATGGCCATAAACTACGAGTTACCATTGATCATTTTGGGCTAGGTAGGATTGGATGCCTATTAAAAACAATATTCCAAGTTATGAAACTCGAAACATCGATTTCAAGGTCTACAAAGTTCAAAGATCTATTGGTTGGGTTCAAAAGTTGGTTATGTATTAGGAAGGATTAACAACCCCACGACACTCGATATTGATAGTCACTATGTCTCGCTTTGGTTTCGGCTTAATTGGTTCCATTAGGTCATTATTTAAAAATAATCCCCTTTTCATGAATGAAGTTTTGGTGGAAAATGTAAATCTGGGCTTTGAAAAAATATTTATATCACCTCTATGCCATAGAGGTATGAAAAGCATAAGGATTTTTATGAAAATAGTTTTTGGATTAAATTTTAAAAATTTTGATATTTTGTATTAGGCACTGGAGAGATACAACACGGAACATTGCCTTGTGAAATTCTTTGAAAACGAATTTTAAATATGAATGCATAATAATAACTATAAAAAAGAAACATGCTAGTAAGAGGAAAAGAATATAACAATATTATAAACAAACAATCACAACAAAAGAACGTAAATAGGAAGGACGACTGGAATGTACCTTATAATTGTCTACAATTATTAAAAAATAACTGGGATAACAATTTAGAGATGGGTTTCGATTCGATAGTGATTTGAGGGATGAAAAAGATTTCAATCAAAATAATCTAGGGCATCCAAAAGAGAAAAAATTTTGGATTTTTTTGAGGTAAAAATGGGGTTGAAGTATCCCTTCGGAGTGGTGGGGTTAGAATATCTTGAAAGATAAAGTTATGAGAATAATTAGAAGAGAAAATTTGAGGTCTTAATGAAAAATGGAATTAAAGAATCCCCTCAAAGTAATGGGATTTGAGTATCCCCAAAAATGAAAAATTTTTATGATTTAAGAAAGTAATTAGGAATCTTGACTAAATCCAAGAAAGAAAACTCAAGTTTGTTAGGGAAAAACTTGGTTGGAGCATCCCCTCAAGGTACTAAGGTTGGAGTATCCCCAAAGATACAAACTTTTGATGTTTTAAAAAAAAGTTTTTTTCTTAAAAGAAGGATTTTAAAAATAAAAAATCTAAGATTTGTATAAAACATATTTTTGTTTAAAGGGCTTGTGTTGTAGAGGAACTAATTGGATGCATTTTGAGACATTCAAATGTCTCTATAAAGGAGATTCAAAAAATTAGGTTAAAAATAGGGGATAGCATCGTGCCATCTCTTTTCCCAAATTTATTCCGGATTCATCCGAAGGCTTCAGGGGGTGAATGAAGTATCTTTGGAAAAATGACTCAATAAGGTTCAATGTTAGAATATTCCAAAAATCCTACAAAATTGTTTTCAAGGCGAAATTAATTTTTGAAATAGACACTAGCAGCATATGCAAGGGAAAAGACTCGTTGAACTTTGAAAAATTATTTTAGGCTCATCCAAAATCATTAAATTGTGAACAATACCTTTTTGAAAAGGGAATTTTGCAAACTTTCTGGGAAAAATATTCTAGACGTTACAAAAAAATCATTTGATTGGCAAAAATAACCTAAATAGAAAATTGTTTACTAATTTTAGGGGTTCAAAATAGTGAAGGTTTGAGAAATCATATTTCCTTAATTTGAAATGATCGCAGAGCAAACGAGACGTCATTAGAAAGGTATTTCAATGCATTTTAAGGGAAAAATATCAAAAATTCAAAAAGAATATTTTATGGCTCGAAAATGATTTTCCAGACTCAAACTATAATGCAGCTAGAGCAAAATAGGGGGTCATTCAATATTTTCAGGTTTCTTAGGATGGACTTGGGTCTAGGATGTCCGAACGTCCACTACACAAAGACTTTACTAACATAGGCATCACGAATTCAATCCACAGTCCCGGAGTGGTTGGGGACAATGAAAAACCCATTGACCATGCCATCATGGAGGTGCAAAAACTCAAGATCAAGGCTTAGTATATATTTTCTACCAAAAATGGATTTTGTTTGAAAAAATAGCATCTTTAAACTCATTTTACCATGAATCTAGATCTGAAATGTTTAATGTATCCCTAATATTGGAAAACCGATATGATAAACCTTAAATCCATGCTAATCACCATCTATTGGAGGTAGCGTGAACTTAACTTGGAGAATTGTTTAAATCAAATTCTTAGCAAACAAGCATGCATCTTGATAGGAATGACATGAATAAACACAGCATACACAAAGATAAAAAGGAATTAAGCATGCAAAGACACAAAAATGACATTTTGGCATGGAAGTGGATGGTAAAATGCAAGAAGATAACAAATAAGATGCATAAAAATGAAATGAACATGCTTTAGCAGAGAAAACATGCTGAAGTTTTCAAGGCAGGATTTTTATCACATAAGAATCTTTAAAGTACAAAAAAATGCATCAACATACTTAATGCATATTATGAACATTTAAATATGAGATGAATATATGAATATGAAAGGAATCTGGCAAGAAATACAAGAACAAAGGCTGTGATATTAATGAAAATGAAGCATGGCATGATTGCATATCTAAACAACATCAAGGTATCAAGAGGGTCATCAAGTCCTCGGATGGTCATGGTAGCATAAAGAGCTCACTAAAATGATGTAGATAAAAAAATAGAAAATGTATGGAACAAAGTAGAAAATATACCAAAAAAGCTTAAACTTTTCTCCTTTACTAAAGTAGTGACTTTAAGCTCAGTTGCTTCCCTCTTTTTGCGGTCATTTAGTGAGAAAATGATGAATAAAAAAAGCTTTCTAGTAATATGGTTGATGGTGAGGTCTTTTAGGATGAAAGTGTGTGAAAGGTTGAGATTCTAGAGGTTTTCTCGAGGTAGTTTGGGGGAACTATGGGAATGGAAGAAGGTTGAAGGTGAAAGGTAATGAAACAGTGTTTTGAGAGAGTTTTTAGGACTAGAGATTGCTGAAGGATTCTTAGAGATGGCTGAAAGTCTTTTTTTTGGTAGGGTTCCTCCATCATCTAAGTCCAAGGTTTGCTTATATAGCCATGTGACTAAAAATACAAAAGATGCAAAAAGCATGGGTATTTTTAGGTTTTGGTACATGTACTCATGTAAAGATCAGGTATTGTGTTCAGCTACCATGCAAACCCATTGGTTTGCTCAACAAAAATAATGGATCAAGGCTACTTTATATAGCTGAGCATTGAGAAAATGACCCTTTGACAAATCGCATAATGTCATGAAATATCCCTTGTTATTGGTTATTTGGGCCTCATAATTTTGTTTAAATCCAGTCACAAGCCCAAAAATGAAGCTTGGCATGAATTCTAAAGATTTTTTGCGCAAGAAACTTGTTTAAATTAGATTTTACATCAATGGTGCAATGGTTGAAAAAAAGGCTCAAACTAGGTAAAAATACTTGTGTATCGATACAAAACATTGTGTATTTATACACAAGGAAACTTTCAACCATGAGTATCGATACAATGAAGTATCTATCGATACTAAAAGCAAAAAATGTTTTCTAGTCTTGAGACTTAGAGGCTTGTATGATACTCTATGGATTTGTATCGATACTCGAGCATGTATATCGATGCATTCTGCCAAAAATCACAACTATAGCTATTGCCAAGGTCTGTAGCGATATAATCATGATGGGCATTGATACATCTTATTAGGTCTCAAGATCAACCCCTATGTATCGATACTACACATAAAAATTTAAATTTTTGGTGATGCAAAAGCCTTGTATCAATACTTATGCATTGATATAACTTGCATATACATGTGGCTTTTTGAGTTACTTCATCTTGACTTATGTACTCATCTGAATGACTTTAGTGACACCTTGAATATTGATCTTTGATGCCTTATTTTTACATTTTTCTTTAGTATGACCCATAAGCATAAAAAAATTTTTCCTAGCGCTGTTCGCCTAATAGTGCCTGGTGATACAGCACACGGTGGTCATCCTAGGATTGAGGTAGGTAATCTTAAGGTTTAACCCCAAATAAGTGCCACTAGCTTTTATGGGCTTTGACTCGATAGGCATCCAACTCTTTCTAGATTGAGGTAGGTATGCTTTTGGGTTTGACCCTAAACAAGTGCCACCAGCTTGTGTTAGCTTTAACTCGATAAGCATCTAGCCTTTTATGGATTCAGGTAGGTAGTTTTCTAGGTTTGATCCTAGACAGTTGCCACTAACTTGTGTGGGCTTTAACTTGATAAGCATACAACTCTTTGTGGACTGAGCTAGGTAGTTTCTTGGGTTTGACCTCAGACAATTGCCACCAACTTGTGTGGGCTTTAACTCGATAAGCGTACAACTCTTTGTGGACTGAGGTAGGTAGTTTCTTGGGTTTGACCCCATACAAGTGCCACCAACTTGTGTAGGCTTTAATTCACTAGGTGTCTAGCTTTTTTTGAACTAAATTAGGTTGTTTCCTAACAAGTACCACCACCTTGTCTGGGCTTTGACTCACTAGACATTCAATTCTTTGTGGACTAAAAAAGGAAAAAAGGTGTTTTTCTCTTTGAGGACTAAAAAGGGAAAGAAAAAGGCATTATGCTCTTTGAGGACTAAAAAAGGAAAGTAAAAGGCATTATGCTCTTTATGGACTAAAAAGAGAAAAAAAAAGGTTTCATGCTCTTTAAGGACTAAAAAAGGAAAAGAAAAGGTATCCTGCTCTTTAAGTACTAAAAAGAAAATTTAAGTACCTTTCTTGGATGACTCTTCAATTTACATGGGCTTGTAAAGTTAAAGGTTCTTACCTGAAGCCTTTCCAGGCTTTTCAAAAATAGGAAGTCATATCTTAGGTTCTATTAATTTGACTTTTGTGCCCAGAAGCTGATATCTAAAGGATGTTAAATGTTTTATTGTTCATGAGGGTGCAAATGCATGTCTAAATGATGCAAAGGTGATGATTTTAAAAGCCTAATATAGTGGTCAATTTTGGCTTTCTTTGGTTGTTTACTCTTTCATGAGCTTGACAAGGTGGCCTTTTGCCTCAGGTTTTATCAATCTTGCTCTAGATTTCTAGAGGCTTTGAATATTAAGCTGAAAATGTCCTCGAGAGAGGCTTTAAAATTTTTAATGAAACATCCTCAAGAAAGGTTTTGAAAGACATTGAAAATATCCTCAAGAGAGGCTATAGAGGTTTTTGATGAAATGTCCTAAAGAGAGGCTTTGGAAAACATTGAAAATATCCTCAAGAGGCTTTAAAAGCTTTAGTAAAATATCTCAAGAGAGGCTTTGAAGATTTTTAATGAAATATCCTCAAGAGAGGCTATAGAGCTTTTTGATGAGACATCCTAAAGAGAGGCTTTGGAAAACATTGAAATTATCCTCAAGAGAGGCTTGGAAAGCTCTGGTAAAATTTCCTCAGAGAGGCTTTAAAGGTTTGCAAAGTAACATCTTCAAGAGAGACTTTGGAAAACTTTAGAAATATCCTCAAGAGAGGCTTTAAAAACTTTGGCAAAATATCCTCAAGAAAGGCTTTAAGGGTTTTTATGAAATGTCCTCAAGAGAGGCTTTAAAAGTTTTTTGATGAAATGTCTCGAGAGAGGCTCTAAAAAACTTTTGAAATATCCTAAAAAAAGGCCTCAAAATTTTGGTTGATGAAAACGTCCTTAAGAGAGGTTTTAGAGACTTTTAGTGAAAACATCCTCGAAAAAGCTTTGAAATTTTTTAACAAAACATCTTTAAGAAAGACTTTGGGAAAATTTGGAAATATCCTCAAGAAAGGCTTCGAAAGTGTTGCTAAAATATCCTTAAGGGAGGCTTTAAAATTTTTTAATGAAATGTCCTTGAGAGAGGTTTTGGAAAACATTAGAAATATCTTCAAGAGAGGCTTTAAAGGTTTTTGGTTGACACCCTCAAGGAATAAGATGTGATGTAAGCCATGCATGTCATTTATAGTCATAGATGCCATGTTATGTGAGTAAGTTGATAATAATGCTTGGTATCAAGATGCCCATGTGCATGGAGTGATGCATATACATGTAAGGCAACATGGTGAATTTCATGAATAAAAATGTGCTAGAATGCAAATGCACGTGAATGCAAAATGCTTGTGACATGGGTGCCTTGAGTGCTACTAGACATAAGCAAAAATACACAAAAATACAAATGCTTGAATGCATAAAAAATGATGTACATGAATGCAATAAAAATGCATGTAAGTGCAAATACTCATAAACCAATACGAGCGTGAGTGTGGGGGTAGATAAAATTTCATATGAGTGTGAATATAGGCAAGTGAAGATGCATGTGAGAGCACAGGTACATGAGTAAGAATGCTTAGAATGAAGCAAATGCATATGTACGTCAATACATGAATACAAATGCATGTGAGTCTGAATACTTGTCAATATGGATGCACTTGAGTGCAAAATGCTTCAAAACAAGGGTGTGCATAAGCATGATTATAGGTGGGTAAGAATGCATAAGAATGTTAGTGTTTGTGTATTCACATAAGTGCTGATGTCTATGAGTGCAAGCACCAAGGCTAGTCATTAGCAATACTAAGCTTCAAGTGAAGTGTATATTGAGAAGTAATGCTCAAATACTTATACGAATGATGCATATTTTCATGAACGATGACATGTATGCTTACTGAAGGTATAAAGGTAAAGACTGCAGTTGGCTTTTTTTGAAACTAGCTTAACCTTTCTTAATGGTTCCTCTCTTTGATTAAGAAGCATTCTAATCCTAGTTTTACCCCATGATTGGAAAAGTTATTATCCTTTTTGCTTAAAATGTTTATTTGATGAAAACTTACTAGTTAACGTGACATTCAAGTCTCTTAAAGATTTATAATCTATGGTTAAAAATTTTTTTGAATGGTGACTAGGCCTGTTCGAGAAAGTTTCAAGAAAAGTGAAATGAATTCCTTGTTTTTCTAGGCTCACGAATAAACCAATCCTTATAAATACCTTGAAAACCAAACAAATTTGAGATTTTTTTAAGCTTATCCCCGTTGATACTTTGATCGGCACAAGGATTGGCCATGATGGGTTTAAGATTATAAGGCTAAAGATGATACTTTGGAGATGTTCATGGATCTCTTTGGAATGATGGTTTCCTTGTCAAGATCTCGGTAACACCATGAGTGCCATTAAAAATTCACTATTTTGCTCTAAACTGCCCATTTAGGTTTTCACCCTATAGCCTTAGTTTTTCCATTTTTGATTTCTTTTTTTTTTGATTGCATCATCATGATTATTAAGAAGGCTTAAAATCTATCAAAAGAACTATTTCCTGAAACATGGGTTTATCAATTCACATAGCCATGTTTGGCCAAAATAGACTTTTTAAAGATAATAATATAGGTCAAGGTTCATGGTTTTTAAGGAAAGTGTATAAAGGCCCAAAATATGGCATTTAAGGGTGGTTGGATCAAGGATCATTTCTTTCATGAAGGGATCCATGTCTTTGTTTCCTGATTTTCTA
The DNA here is from genome assembly GCA_038382065.1 of Adansonia grandidieri. Taxonomy (NCBI): domain Eukaryota; kingdom Viridiplantae; phylum Streptophyta; class Magnoliopsida; order Malvales; family Malvaceae; genus Adansonia; species Adansonia grandidieri. The sequence continues at coordinate 18,660 of JBBYHK010208833.1, read as the reverse complement.
CTCATTTTTTCTTGATTTTGCTTTTGCTTTCTCTTTTTTTTTTTTTTTTTTGCTTTGCATTTTCATTTTTCATTTTTTCTTTTTTCTTTCATTTTTCATCATTAAAAGGAATCATAGACTTTGAAAACTTTGTACATTTCCTATTTGCCTTTTGATGTTAAGTATTCTTAGAGTTATAGAGTGGGATATCTATCCCCTATGCTTCTTGAAAAGTTTTCCTTGCCCCTCTAATGTGGGAGGTGATCCTTGATCATGGTTTCAAAAAATGAATTCATTAGGCTCAAAAAGGTAGCAAAAATGGTAGTTCTTCTAATTTGAGAGAGGGTGATGAAAGATGGCCATTTTTTATCTCAAACATGACTCTATGAACTAGAAGAACCATTTTTTAGAGAAAGTACCTTTAAAGACATTTTGGACCTTTTGATCGCAAGATGTTGCATTAAATTTTCATTTTTCATTTTTTATTCTAAAAAAAAATGCCTTAGGTTTTTTTACTTCTTTTTGACTTCACATGCTTGGGCATGCCCCGTTTTAGTTTGCCTTTGATAGGGAATCACATGAAGTTGAGGTTCAAGCTTTAAGGAACATTCTGTGTTCAATCCTTAATGGTTTGCATTGACAAAGGATTCAAGTTCCATGATGTCAAGATGATAGGGAAGAACTAAGGACAAGGTCATAAAGGGTCCCCAAAAAATGCTTGAGAAAAGTCTTTGGGAAATAGTTTGAAAGAGGAGAATCAGGGACTAAGAGGTCATGGTAGCGATACAAGAAATGTTTTAAGAAAGGCTTTTAGAGGTATCAAAATGAAAAGAGAGAACAAGGGACCAAAAGGTTATGGTAAGGATATAGGTTTGTTTGATGGCATTACCCCCAAGATGTGATTTGAAAAGCTTTCAAGGTATGGCTTAGTTGCTTAGGTTTTATTTTATCAAGAAAAAGGTGTATTTTTTGACACACTCCTGATACGCATAAAATTACCATCGATAGGATTCTACGAGAATTTGACATTTGTTTGGCTCTCAAGGGGTCTATAAATTTTGAAGGATTGGTTTTTACCATTCCTAGCCTAAGTCAAGGCTTTTTTTTGTTTGTTTGATGGTTCTAATTTGGCCATGTGGCATGCTTTAAGGCTAACTCATAAAGTTTTAAGACTTGTGATTAGTTAGTTTTATGCATGGAAACTTAAAGAAAGATGGAGAATGAAAGCAATCACCAGTATTCTTAAGACTTTTAATATCATGCTTTCATCATATATGCGATTTAAATTTCAAAAAATGTTAATTTCACAAAAAATGACATTTTGAAGACAAAAGCTTTTGATATGCAGCATGTTAAATTAAAATGCCTTCATCATCTTAGGTTAATGCATTTTGTTTCACAATTGATCAAGATCTAGCTACCCTACTTCAATCAGCCATTGCACTTTTCTCTTTAAAGCCCTACATTCTGTGGCATGTCTTATGCACCCTCTATGATATCTGCAAGCAATGGTGTCATGACCTTTTGGGTAGGGTGGCTATAGAAGTTTAGAACAGACTAATACTGGATAAGTCGAGAGGTAATTTGGTGTATGATATTGGGATTAGTTTTATGAGGGCTTTGTCTCAACTACCTCACTATCTTTTTTGAGCACTCCCTAACCTTTTTGTTTGAGAGGTTAGTCTAATCGAGGTCATAGGTACTGAGTTGTGCATTGGAAGAGATACCAGCAGGTAAAAACTCATGTGTGAATTTGATGCAAGATTACCCCTAGAGGGGTGAACGAGTTGGCTTGTGGCATATGGATGGTGAAAGGTAAAATCCTTTGTCAACTACTTATCAAAGGTTAAGGCTTGGACCTCTTTTTCTTTATCTATAGTTATTTTCCTTCCTCTAGTATGGGCTAGCTCCTCTTTCCCAAGTTTTCCACTTTTAATTGCCTTCTCAATTATTTCCCTAAACATGATCAAATCATCAAAGTTCTTTATGGTATTCCCTATAAGCTTGTCATAAAAAGGGGCATGTGGTGTCTTTATAAAGTATATGGTTCTCTCTTTCTCGTTTAATGGTGGATGTACTTATGCCCCTTTTCCTTCCATCTTTGGGCATGTTGCTTAAAGGTCTCAGTAGGCTTTTTCTTCATGTTTCTAAAAAAGAACCTATCAGGTACCTAATTAGAAACATGCTTGTATTGGTCCAAGAAGGCTCTAGCAAGATCAACCCATGTTCAGATTTTAGTGTTTTCCAGATTATTGCACACCAAGCTATTACCCCGGTCAAACTAATTAGAGGTTTCTCATTTCTTTTAAACCCAGCCATCTTTTGACAATACATTCGAATGTGGGCAACCGAATCTGTGGTCCCATTGTACTTCTTAAACTCGATACCTTGAACTTAGGTGGAATGATAAGGTTGGAAACCAGGCCTAGAGATTTGGCATCCATGATTCCAAATTTGTTGTTCTTCTCAATTGCACTAAATGTTTTTTCTAGCCATTAGTATTTACTGAGGTTTTTTATAGGTTCTAAAGGTTGGACACCTTTAGCTTCCTCTTGCTCTAGAGGGTTATTTAAATCGAGCAATGACAGATAAGCCAGGGAAGATTTATTACATGCCTCATGAATCTGGAATATGTAAGTACTGTAGCCAGATTCATATAGATAATCGAGTGTGTCGGTGGAATTGGTGTTATATGAGGTTATTGCTCCTCGATTGCTTCCTCTTGGATGGGTGTAACTCCAGTTTCACAAGTTAGGTGATCTTCAAAATTTGTTAACCTTTTTCTGATGTCAATTACAGTAGCTTGCCCTTTTCTTTTATAGAGGCCGGTACCATCTTCATCAACATGGCTATCTAGGCTTGTAGTTCCTCATTTTTAAGAAGCATGCAACCTTGATTTTCTTTATTCATAAGCTCTAATCTTTTTCAATTCTAGTCGACTAATCATCTCCCATGATTAATAATATCAGTCTTTCTTTGAGAATAAAGCTTCTTATAGAAAAGTTATGGTACATCATGCAAGCTGCCACTCTACACCCTCAGGTTCATGAATTAGACATGGAAATATGCATGCGTGTATGCAAATGAGTGCAATAAGAATGTTAATGTAAGGTATGAAAAAATATCGTGAGCATGAAAATGTTATCATGGAAGTCTTCCTTTAAGATTGCAGGCAGTATTAGTAGAGGTAGATGGAATGTATGAGATGCACCATGTTGCATCCCTATAGCATTGGCCATGGTAGAATGGACAAATTATGCCCTAGAACTTATTAAGGAAATATGAGGCTGATAGGGCAAAGATCTTATGGGAACTAAGGTGTTCATTCACGATTGCCCTATATCAATTGTCTCCACATGTTTGATGCAAGAAATGATTCATATGACACAAACGTGAAATAATAAGATAGTATAGGGTTAGAAAACATAGGCAAGAACAAGAGAAACAACAAAAATAAATCATAAAATTACCCCAATAGTAAACGATATGATCCCTAGGAGCGAACACAACAACTGACAAAAAATGGACAACCTAATAGCATGTCCAAGTTAAAATTTCCTTTAGCAAGGTTACATGATACTTGTAAGGACAAGACCGACCAATTAAGTGGTGATGTTCGTTCATCAACATCTATGGTGAATACATGTTAAGCTATTGTTTGGATAGCATGATGGCTTATTTTGGTAAGATACAACAATTTTAAGATGGCATTGCAGGTAATGGCATTTGCTTGTTATCACCCACTTATTAAAGAGGATTTGCCTTCGCACGTAATGGCATATCCTAAAAAAATGATCACAAAAATAAAAATGACAAACATGGGTGATAATATGTACCCATCATCACCCATGTAACCATGGTCTATAGGAGTCAAGGTAAGAAATGTTTCCTCGAGTAATCTTATTCTTTGGGTTATTCTAGTAGCAATCCAGTATGGTTTGACATGGTTTAGCACGTAAGGCTCACTATATGGGTTTAAGTTGATGCCTAATTTGGTATTCAAATCGCTCCTCTGTTTGATAAGGACAATTGAGGCACCCTAATTCTAGGCCCATCGTAGGTTTAGTGGAACATGTTTGGTTCAATGGATGTATTTCCTATGCAAATGCGAAGGGCTACTCATGAGAAACACTGGTAATTTACACCGAAAAGGTCTTGCCATGCCTCTATAGAGGGTTACTCAAGAAAACAGATAGCTCACTTTCTCTTAACAATTAGGACACTAACCTCACTATCATGTTTGATGGGAATCTAGTGCAAATGCAAGTGCACGATATATGTCGAGGAAACAATCAAACCTTTTATTTTATTTCCATATTACCATACTTATTCAAGTCGATATTTATTTGGGAATGAAATAGTCCCTGACAATCATAAGGCAAAAGCCATAAAAGATAAAAAGTTAGTGGATAAAGGTGAAAGGGGATTATAACCAAATAATGAAGGAATTTGAAAAAGCCAAAAATCAAGTGAGATATAGCTAGTCGTATGCTTAACTCTATAATCTATTCCCTAGTAGAGTCGCCAAGCTATCACCATGTGCCCGACTTTAAAACTTCAAATGATTCAAAAGGCTTAGCACACGTGACCTAAAAATGTTCAATAGTGGTGGTGGTCAAGCCTTTGAATTATCCCATGATTAGGATTTGGATTAGGCATAGTAACATGAAAGGTAGAGAGATCGTCAGGTGAATCGCTTATCCAACTAGTCTTGGATGGCCACCATGAAGGGGCCATAAACTTGGAGTCGCCAGCAATCATTTTAGGCTAGGTAGGATTGGTTGCCTATTGAAAATGATATTCCCAGTTACAAAACTCAAAACATCAATTTCAAGGTCTATAAAGTCGAGATTCATTGGTTGGGTTTAGGAGTTGGTTACGCGTGAGAAAGGATTAGCTCCTTTACATGCTCGAAATTAGTACCTGCTAACTATGTGTCACTTCAGTTTCAGCTTAATCTATTCCATTTGGTCATTATTTAGAAATAATCCCTTTTTTATGCATAAAGCTTTCATAGGAAATGTAAATTTTGGTTTTGAAAAAAGATTTATATCACCTATGTGCCATAAAGGTATGAAAAACAGAGGGATTTTTATGAAAATAGTTTACAGATTAAATTTTAAAAATTTGGATATTCCGTATTAAGCACTGGAGAGACACCAATAAGGAACATTGCCTTGTAAAATTCTTTGAAAACAAATTTTCAATATGAATGCATGATAATCACTACAAAAAGGAAACACGCTAGTAAGAGGAAAAGAATATAACAATATCATAAACAAACAATCACAAACAAAAAAAAAAACATAAAAAGGAGGGACGATTGGAATGTATCTCATAGTTGTCTTGAATTATTAAAAAATAATTGGGATGACAATTTAGAGATAGGTTTGGATTCAATGGTGATTTGAGGGAAGAAAAAGATATTATGTATTAAACATTGGAGAGATACCAACAAGGAATGTTGCCTTGTTAAATTCTTTGAAAACAAATTTTCAATATGAATGCATGATAATCACTCCAAAAAGGAAACACGCTAGTAAGAGGAAAGGAATATAAAAATATCATAAACAAACAATCACAAACAAAAAAAAACATAAAAAGGAGGGACGATTGGAATGTATCTTATAGTTATCTTGAATTATTAAAAAATAATTGGGATGACAATTTAGAGACGGGTTTGGATTCGATGGTGATTTGAGGGAAGAAAAAGATATTATGTATTAAGCACTGGAGAGATACCAACAAGGAACGTTGCCTTGTTAAATTCTTTAAAAACAAATTTTTAATATGAATGCATGATAATCACTATAAAAAAAGAAACATGTTAATAAGAGGAGAAGAATATAACAATATCATAAACAAACAACCACAAACAAAAAAAATGTAAAAAGGAGGGATGATTAGAATGTATCTCATAGTTGTCTTCAATTATTGAAAAATAACTAGGATGACAATTTAGAGATGGGTTTGGATTCGATGGTGATTTAAAGGAAGAAAAAGATTTCAATCAAAACAATCTGGGGCATCCAAAAGAGAGAAAATTTTTGGATTTTTTTAAGGTAAAGGCAGGTTTGAAGTATCCCCTCAGAGTGGTAGGGTTAGGGTATCCCAAAAGATAAAGTTATTAGAATAATTAGAAGAGAAAATTTGAGTTTTTAATGAAAAATGGGTTTGAAGTATCCTCTCAGAGTAATGGGGTTGGAGTATGCCCAAAGATAAAAATTTTTGATGATTTAAGAAAATAATTAGGAATCTCATCTAAATTTGAGAAAGAAAATTTAAGTTTCTTAAGGAAAAACGAGGTTGGAGTATCCCCTTGGAGTAATGAGGCTCCAGTATCCCCAAAGATGCAAACTTTTGATGTTTTAAAAGAAAAGTTTTTCTTAAAAAAGGATTTTGAAAATAGAAAACTAAAGATTTGTATAAAATATATTTTTATCTTAAGCATTGATTCGAGTCTAAAGGGCTTGTGTTGTAAGGGAATCAATCGAGCATTTCGACACATTTGAATGTCTCAATAAAGGAGATTCAAAAATTGGGTTAAAAATAGAGGACAACATCATGTCAACTCCCTTTCTGAATTTATTTCAGGTTCATCCTAAGGCTTTGGGGGTGAATGAGGTACCAGTGGAGAGATGACTAGATTAGGTGTAATGTAAAAATATTTCAAAAATCCTATAAAATCACTTTCTAGGCGGAATTAATTTTTAAATTTAAGTTTGTCTTGACATTGGCAGCATATACAAGGGAAAAGACATATCAAACTTTGAAAAATCATTTTGGGCTAATCAAAAATCATTAAATCGTGAATAATACCTTTTCGGAAAGGAAATTTTGCAAACTTTATGGGAAAAATATTCAAGAAGTTCAAAAAAATCACTTGGTGGGCTGAAACAAGCTAAACAGAAAACTCTTCGCTAATTCTAAGGGTTCTTAATAGCAAATGTTTAAGAAATCATATTTCCTTTATCTAAAATGATCTAAGGGCATACGAGACATCATTCGAAAGGTACTTCGATGCCCTTTAAGGGAAAAATATCAAAAAAATCAAGGAGTATTTTGTGGTTCAAAAATGATTTTCCAAACTCAGAACTATAATGTTGCTAGAGCAAAACAAGGGACTATTTGATATTTTTAGGTTTCTTCGAGAATAGACTCAGGTCTAGGACTTCTGAATGTCCACGACAGAGGGACTTTACTAACATGGGCATCACAAATTCATTCCACAGTCTTAGAGTGGTTTGGGATGATGAAAAACCCATTGACCATGTCATCATGGAGGTGCTAAAACTCAAGTTCAAGGCTTAGTATATATTTTCTACCAAAGGTTTTTATTTGAAAAAAAATAGCATCTTTAAACTCATTTTACCATGACTCTAGATCTGAAATATTTAATGTATTCCCAAGGTTGGAAAACCAATATGATAAAACCTTAGATCCATACTAATCTCCATCTATTGGAGGTAGCATGAACTTAACTTGAGGAATTTTTTTATAAATCATATTTTTAGCAAATAAGCATGCATCTTGGTAGGAATGACACAAACAAAACACAAAATGTACAAAGATGAATAGGAACTAAACACACAAGCACACAAAGGTGACATTTTGACATGGAAGTGGATGGCAAAAATGTAAGAAGATAACAAATAAGATGCATGGAAATGAGATGAACATGCTTAAGTAGAGGAAAGCATGCTGAAGATGTCAAGGAAGCATTTTTATGATATGAAACTCCTTAAAATATAAGAAAATGCATGAACATACTCAATGCATGTTATTAGCATTTAAATATAGGATGAATATATGAATATGAAAGCAGCACGGCAAGAAATACATGAATAGAGGCTGTGATGATGATATGAATCATGGCATGTTTGCATATTCAAACAACATCAAGGTATCAAACGGGTTATCAAGATCCTAAAACTACCATAACCGAGGCAATAATATTGCAAGAGAGTCCTAGGATGGTCATGGCAACATGAAGAGCTCACTAAAAGATATAGATGAAAAAAAAAACAAAAAAATGTTTGGAACAAGGTAGAAAATATACCAAAAAAGCTTGAACTTTTCTCCCTTCCTAAAGCAGTGACTTTAAGCTCAGTCCCTTCCCTCTTGTTGCAATTATTTAGTAAGAAAAAGATTACAGGAAGAAGCTTTCTGGTAATATGGTTCATGGTGAGGTGTTTTGAGGATGAAAATGTGTGGAAGGTTAAGTTTTTAGAGGTTTTCTAGAGGTAGTTTGGCAGAGCTACGGGAATGGAAGAAGGTTCAGGATGAAAAGCAATAAAACAGTGTTTTGGTAGAGTTTTTAGGGTTAAAGATTGTTGAAGAATTCATGGGGATGGCTGGAATTTTTTTTTTTGGTAGGGTTCCTCCATCAGTTGAGTCCAAGGTTGGCTTGTATAGCCATGTGACTATTAAGAAAAAAGATACAAAAAGAAAGGGCATTTTGGGGTTTTGTGCATGTAACTCATGTAGAGATTAGGTACTATGCTCGGGTGCCATGCAAACCCACTGGTTTACTCAGCAAAAATAGTGGATCAAGGCTACTTTATGCAGCTAAGCATTGAGAAAATTCAGCTTTACACTTTGACAAATTGCACAATGTCATGAAATATCCCTTGTCATTAGCTATTTGGGCCTTAAAATTTTGCTTAAATCCAATCATAAGCCCAAAGATGAAGTGTGGTATGAATTTTAATGACTTTTGGTGGAAGAAACATGTTTGAATTTTATCAATGGTGCAATGGCTAAAATTGGCTCAAATTAGGTAAAAATGCCCTTTGTTTATCGATATAAAATATTCTGTATTGACACTTAAGGCAATTTTTACCTATGAGTATCGATACAATAAAGTATGTATCGATATCAAGAGCAAAAAATGTTTCCAGTCTCAAGACTTAGTGGCCTGTATTGATATTCCATGGATTTGTATCAATACTCAAGCTTGTGTATCGATACATTCTACCAAAAATCATAACTATAGCCACTGCCAATGTCTGTATCTGTACAATCATGATGGGTATCGATACATCTCATTAGGTTTCGAGATCGAACCCCCAGGTATCGATATTACAAATAAAATTTTGAATTTTTCATGATGCAAAAGCCTCAGATCAATACCTTGCACTGATATAATTGCGCGGACCTATGGCTTCCTATGTTACCTTACCTTGACTTATGCACTCATCCAAATGACTTTTGTGACACCTCGAATATTGACCTTTTATGTCTTATTTTTACATATTTCTTTAATATGACCCATAGGCATTTTAGACCTCCTAAACAAATTCTTTTGCCTAGCATTATGCCACCTAATAGTGCCTAGCGACATGGTAGTTGGCAGTAATCCCCAATTTATTTTTTATTTTTTGATTCTATTACCTTTCAATTGAGTCCTGAGATGCCAAAAGTTGGCTTAGAGAAAACAAGGTGTCTACAATCATGATTGCATACTCACCGTCATCTCATCAAACATACTTATGACTCATCATAAAAGTCTAGTATGGTAATAATCTAACATAAAGATGCTCTGAAACACAGAATTACCATTCATAATTGGTGTAACACTGGCAATCATTGGAAAGCCATGGAAAATGACCACCAAGCCCTATGAATGATTGAAACTTATGTATAGAGAGTCCTCGAATAGTCATTCCATAAGAACAAGGAACTTCAAGCTTAAATTGCAGAATTAAATAAGCTATTGTCCAAGGCTCTGAAAAAGATAAGGCAAACAAGCAAAGAGGACTTCGAAAACTAATGAAGACTTAAACAAGTATTAGTCATTAGAAAAGCACCTCTGAGCCATCGAAGGTAGCAATAAATTTTGGATCATAGATACCAAATCTTTAAGCTGGTTTCTAATCTTATCATCTTGCCAAAATTCAAGGTGTCAAATTTTGAAAAATATATTAAGACTACAAACTCCACTAATCATTTTTGCATGTATTGCCATAGGATAATTGGATACGAGGTGGACAAAAAGTTATTAATCCATTGCTTCCAGGATAGCCAGGGTAGTTACTCATTAGTATATAGGGCTTGATCATATAAGAATTTAGACATAGGCAAATCTAGCTTATCCTTTCCTTGATCAATAAAAGCCCATATCCAAGTGGGCTTTAGATTACCTGTCCTTCATAAAATGGAAAAAAAGCCTCTGAAAGCTTTAGACAATATGCTTATAAATGGAGAGAGGAAGTCGCTCAAGTCTACCCTCCCTTGACTGAGAAAGAAATGATAGTCATGTTTCTCAACATTTTTTGAATCCCTATTACGAGAAGTTAGTCAATAAAATAACAAAAACTTTTGCTGACAACGTCATATCAGGAGAGATGATTAATAATGCAATAAAAAGCAGTAAGATATCAAGAGGAGAATCATCTGGCTCAACCAAAAAGTCAACTCTGCCATGAGTAAAGAGAAGGAAATGAATGCTGTTAGCAAAAGTCTTGCTAAGTTCACTTAAAATCCACATTAGACATAGGGTATGTACTCCCTAAACATGTCATATTGAGGTTTTAACCCCTATTCACTAATGCCATAATGGTCTATTTTGTCGAGTCTATCCTATCAATAAGCTTCACACAAAATCCTACTTAAAACACTACTCAAAATGCACAACCTCACAACCTAAGCAATGCAAAAGCTTCTTACAATCAACAAGCACCCTAAGAAAGAGAACATTTTAATCTACTACCATACTTCTAACAAAAAGTTGATTCATGATTAGTAGCAAGTCAGCTAATGGCTCTATTATTCATAAACTTAAAATCACCTCCATATCCCAAATGGTATAATGAAAACGCTTGTTGTCAGTACCATGTCAAAGGACAGGGCCAATCTATTGAGAATTGCACCCCGTTTAAGAGGAAAGTGTAGAATAAGTTTGAAAAAGGCATGAACAAGGTCGAATAAAGGCCTAGACTAATGTTGGATCTAATATGCTTCTTAACCATATAGAACCAAGAGTGAATAAGGTGATCAAGTTGAAAAGTTGCTAGGCTAAAAAAAAACATTAGAAGTCAAGACACCGATGAACAGGGTATGGTAAGCTTTTGTGAAGGCTAGAATAGTGTCGGATGTCAAAAACCAAAAGGAAAAAACCACTTAATCATTTTATTGCCACTACAATCGAGGGCACATTCTGCAACACTACCCACTTTTCCTAGAGATGGTCCAAGTGATGATGCATCAGTCTGAAATCAAGTTCTATGAGAAATGAGATAAACATATTAGCCCATCTATCGATGCTACACATATGGATGGACTTGCATCTGACTGTGTTTTGAATTGCCTTTCTTTCATGAGCATGGAAAAGAGAGCAAATAAAAGTTTCAAGTAGTACGCTCAGAGGTGGATAGAAAAGGCCTCCTAGATTCACCCCTTGTTGACAAAGAAAGAAATGATTACTAGATTCATCAACATATTATAAGTGACATATTATAAGAAAATTGTGAAGAACATCCTGAAGAACACAGATTTTGTCATTTTATGTGGAATGATCAATGAGGCCATAAAAATGGCTTAAACAAAATAGATACTTTTAAGCGCAAGGGAAAAGAAAGGATTTAGGCTAAACAATGGTTGGAACCTAGTGTTGGAACTAGCTCACTCCAAGCTTATACCAAATCAGATGCGGATGGAATGGATATTAAAGGTGATTGTGAGATCATAAAAAGCATAAAGGAAGTTAGGACGTCAATGATTTGGTTTGGCAAATTCTAGTAAAAGTTGAATTGATTAACGAGGCTGAAAGCATAAAAAGAGGGTCATTTGACTTTTATGACTTCTATATCGTCTAAGCCACAATCTTCAAGGGTGCAAAAAGTTTTATGCTATGGTTTAAAGAATGATGAATGAAAGCAATATTGAATTCTACGATAAAAATGGAGCCTCATGCACCAAGTCAACATATATGATACCATCTATTAATGCCATGATAAAAGATAGGAAAAATCCTTCCTATGGGGTTAGAAGACCATTGATCTTTTTTGACAACTGACAAAGGATCAAACTTGCCTCTATTTAGCCCACACTAAAGATGATCATTCAGTTTCCATTTTTTTTCCCTTATAAAGGTAACAAGGTAGTTCTCTGGAAAGATGAAAGCAAAACTTTAATTATCAGAGAATCTAGTTAACAAATAGTTAACATTGACCTTCCAAGATAAACCGTCTAAATCAAAGTAACAATGTTATGTCCCAGCTACATCAAGATGTGAAACTCAACAAAAAAAAGACATTACTCTTATCACTTAAAACCAAAGTTTGTAACCAAAGAACAAGATCTGATAACTATTAAAGAGCCAGTGAATGAGAAAAAAGTTAACAAAATTCCTTAAGTTCATCAACATAGGGAATATAGCATTATTGATTAGTTAAACAAGCAATCTGCAAAGATATCTATGCTGTCACTATTATTAAACTCCGAAGCTCATAGGAGTGCTCTTCTTAAGGTCTTGATTAAGGCATATGTCCTTCCCAACATCCCGATAGATAGTTGGATTACTTAGTAAGCAAGATCACTATCGACAATTATATATCTTTTAATGATGATGAAATCCTTCATGGAGGAAGAGGAAGTTGCAAAGCTCTCCACATACAACCTACTACAAAGGCAGCATATTGCCCAAAGTTCTCATTGACAGTAGGTTGGCTCTAAATGTAATGGCCATATCTTGCTTAAGCAAGCTCTCTATCAATGCTTCTCATATCAAGAGTAGTCGTATAGTTATGCAAGCATTCAAGAGGACTTGTAGAGATGTCATGGGAAACATCACCATTCCACTCTATATTGGCCTATAAATGTATGAAGTAGACTTCAATGTGATGGACAATGTCCATTGTATAACTGCCTATTGAGAAGGCCTTAGATTCATTATGCAAAGGCAATCAAAAGTTGAAATTCATCATTGAGAACAAAGTTGTCAGCACTGAAAGAGAAGAAGACATTATTGTAGCTAGCTCAATTGATGCCTCATATATCAAATCCGATAAGGATGTCCCAAAATCCTTATTTTAGTGTTTTGATTTTGTTAATACCACCTATGTCAAAGAGGGGTTGCCAATGGTTGAGCTTCACCTATCGAGGAGCACTCATATTGGTCTAAAGTTTATCATCAGTCAAAGAGCTCAGGCTAGAAAGGTACTCAAAAAACATCTCCAAGGAATTGCCAGAGCCCTGAAAGTTTTCAACCAGATCGACAAAAGAGGTTTGGGTTCAAGCCCAATGTATAGCAGAATGAAAGGTAGGCTCAGAGAAATTATGAAAGATGGATGGCTTGCTTATTGAGTCAAGACATAGGACATGAACCAATAATGTTTTCACCACTTTAGGAAAATTTTTGTCTAAGAGGATATGTGAATATCGACTCTACCAATGTTATCCTCATACTAAATAACGTATTTGGGGATTTCTCCATCATTGCAATAAATGAACCAAGGATATCAGCATGAGGCTAGTCTGTGCCTTTTAAGATTTGTTTAAAGTGTTTGGACTAAAATTGAGATCCCTGTACTATTTAAGTTTGTTTTAAAGCAATGCTATGAACTAAATTAGATGTTTTTGCCTAAAAGCATTGTAGGATCCTTTGTGTGGGCATTCTTTTTATTAAGTATTATTAATGAAAATGACTAAGCATTATGTATTTCATCTTTTATGTCCATTTTCAATTTTTTGCCAACTCTTAGACCTTTCTCTATGTATTTTCTACCTATATTATTCTCTTTCTATGTTTTTAGGTAGCCAAATAAAAATGACATGAATATCTATACTGATATTTTAGGAATCAATTTTGAGCAACCAATTTATGCCAGTGAAGTCAAGCTTAGAGGGCTTTTGAAGAGAGTCCCATACCCCTAGAACTATTGAGAATAAGAAAAAAAAATAGATGTTACCTCACGAAGAACCTATTAAAACCATCAACATAGGAATGAAGGAAGATTAGAAAGAAGTTAAGATTAGAACCTCTATAAACCCATTAACCTAAACCTAATTTAATAAACTTTCTCCAAGAATATCAGGACATTTTTGCCTCGTCCTAACACGACATGCTTAGATTAGACATAAACATTATGGTCCATTAGCTTCCCCTTAAACTTGAATGCAAGCCTATACAACAAAAGCTTAGGAGAATGAGATCATAGATGCTTCTGAAGATCAAAGAGGTAGTGAAAAAGCAATTTAAGATAGGATTTCTTAAGGTAGCCAAGTATCCTAAATAGGTAGCCAATACAGTCTTAATCCCTAGAAAAGATGGCAAGTTGCAGATGTGTGTAGACTATAGGGATCTAAACCTAGTTAGCCTAAAAAACAATTTCCCTTTACTTTAGATCAATGCTTTAGTAGACAACACTACCAAAAATGCATGGAGAAAAACACTTTCGTGACCATGTGAGGTAGCTTTTGCATAAAGTTATGCCTTCTAGACTCAAGAATGGCCACGTAACCTATCAAAGGGCTATGGTAATGTTATTTCATGATCTCATGCACAAAGAAATAGAGATCTATGTCAACAATATGTTTCCAAATTGTCAAAGAGTGAACATGTTGCCAATCTGTAAAAACTTTTCAAACAACTACTCAAATATTAGCTCAAGTTAAATCTTGCTAAATGTACCTTTTGTGTCACATTTGATAAGCTATTAGGCTTTACTGTTAGCGAAAGACAAATAGAAGTTGATCTCAACAAAGTTAAGGCTGTTTAAAACCTACCACTGCCTCGTACCTAAATAGTAGTAGATAGTTTCCTAAAAAAGTTAAACTACATAGCCCGATTCATATCTCAGCTAATCGACAAATTTGGTCCAGTCTCCCAACTACTTTAAAAGTATAATACTAGAGAGTAGAATGCAAAGTACCAAAAAGCTTTTTCAAGGTTAAACATTACTCTCAAACCCATCGATACTCATATCACCAATGCTCAAGTGCCCTCTAATCCTGTATCTATTAATTTTTGACACGTCTATAAGCTATATGTTAGGTCAACAAGATGAATTAAGACGGAAAGGATAAGCTTTCTACTATCCAAGCAAAAAGTTCACATAGTGTCAAAACAACTACTCAACAGTTGAAAAATTATGTTACGCTTAGGCATGGACTATTTAGAGTCTAAAACAGTACATGTTATACCACATCATACCACATGGCTGATCCCATGAAATACTTATGCAAGACCCATGTCTTGCCAGGATTGGCTAGGTGGCAAGTCTTATTCTCTGATTATTTACATAAAGTAGAAAGCTATTAAGGGTAGTGCAATGGATGACTTCTTGGCAAGCCAAGCGATCGATGACTATTAATTTTTTAACTTTGATTTTCCTCATGAAGACCTGATATGCATATTTGAGGTAAAAGACACTTTTGATTGCAACCAATATTAGAAAATGTACTTTAATAAAGCTCCAATGCATTGGGGCATGGATCGACGCAATTGTTATCTCACTTGATGAAAATTATTATCTTTTAATTGCTAGATTGAACTTTGATTGTACCAACAATATTACTAAATATGAGCCTGTATAGGACTCCAGGCTGCCCTTGAAAAAAGTATCAGAACTTTGCAAGAGTTTACAGATCTAGCCTTTGTAACCTATCAACTTCGAGGAGAATGTGAGACCCAGGGTGCTAAGTTAGTCTAATATGGAAAGTTAATCTCCTAATTAAACAAAATTGCGACAAAATTAGCTTCCAATGTTTGCCTCTAGAAGAAAACCAAATGGCTAATGCTGTACCAACTTTGGCATTAATGCTCAAAGTAAATCGAGAATCAAATATCAGCCCTATTCAAATAAGTATCCATAAAACTTTGGCACAATGCCACAACATAGAGGAGGAAAAGGATGGACTACCATAGTACCATGACATTCTCCAGTACGTCAGGGTCAACAATATCCTGAACATGTTACCGATAAGAGAACCATCAGGAGAATTGCCATGAGCTTGTTCTAAATTGCCATGAGCTTTACTCTGAACAATGGCATTTTATAGAAGAAAGGTTAACTCCAAGTATTATTTCGATGTGTAGATGCTTCCAAAGCCAGGAGAATTTTAGAAGAAGGCTATAAGGGAATTTGTGGTACACACGCCAATAGACACTGAAATGCAAGGCAAGTCATGAGATCGGGTTACTATTGGTTAACTTTTTAAAATGATTGCTTCAAATATGGCCAAAAATGCCATAAGTGCCAAATCTACGAGTACATAATCCATGTCCCACCATGAACCGCTACAAGTCATGATAGCTCCTTGGCCTTTTTTTATGTAGAGGCATGGACATGATCGGACCCACTACCTCTAAGGCCTATAATATGCATTGTTTTATCTAGGTTGCCATTGATTGCTTTACCAAATGTGTAGAAGCAACTTTATACGTCAATATCACTAGATCTGTTGCATGTAGATTTTTAAAGGAGGACATCATTTGTAGATATGGGCTCCCCGAACAGACCATTATGGATAACGCATCTATCCTTAAAAATAAAATGATGTAAGCATTTTACTCACAGTTCAAAATTTAGCATTATAATTCAATGCCGTGCCATCTAAAAATAAATAGGATAGTTGAAGCAGCCAACAAAAATATCAAAAAGATAGTTGAAAATATGACTAAAACTTACAAAGACTAGCATAAGAGACTGCCTTTTGCACTTATGCTCACCTCACAACAGTTCAGACTTCTACAGGTTCCACCCCATTTTCCTAGTTTACGGCATGGAAGTTATCCTGCCACTAAGGTTGACTTCTTTTCACTTAGGGTCTTGATGGAATCATAACTTAAAAAGGCAAATGGGTTAATGATCGATATGAATAGTTCAATCTTATTAAAGAGAAAAAGATGAAAGCTATCTATATGGGCAAATGCACTAAAAGCATATGATGAAAGCCCATAACTGGAAGGTCCATCCTCATCAATTTCAAAAAAGTGACCTAGTGCTTAGACAAATCCTCCTAATCTATAAAAATGCTTAGGGAAAATGGACCCTAAATTGGAAAAGTCATACATACTGAAACACATATTCTCTGAAAGAGCCCTGATCTTAACCCAAATGGATGGCAATGACTTGCCTAACCTTGTCAACTTTGTTAAAAAATACTACACTTGAAAGGATCTTAGGATAAAAACCCAAAATCCATCTTATAATTCTTTTTCTTCCTTTTCTTTTTCTTCTTCTTCTTCTTCTCTTTTAAAAAATTCTCGAATAAAAAATTGAAAGGGCGTCTAGATAGACAATCTCAGTTAAGTTGAAAACCTAATAAGGCAGCTTAAGTAACCAAAGCTTACCTTTGCCAAAATCTAACCATACCCAGACCAACATGGACTAGATATACTCTGTATGCCTTTTCATGATCAAAACACTGAATCATAGCCTGATCTACCTATTCTACTATCATCTATTCAACAAAACCTTATTTTCACTAAATTTTTGTAGGAAAAGTAGGTACCTAAAAAATCTAGCATAACCATCACATTATGAGGCAATCTAAATGATTTTTTCATGGTTCGACCAATTCTAAAAGGATTAACTATTTGATGAAGGTCTTCAAAAGCATTTAGCAGAAGATTTATGTCATTATCATTAGGGCCTTGCTGCTTGAAAAATTATTTTCAACCCTTTTGTAGCTTAAAATTTTTCACAATTTTGGATTTTGTCAAAACTTGGACTATCTTCCTTTTGAATGAAATACAATTACCTGACTTTCAGCAATACCTTTGTGTAACACCTGCATTCCATGTTGCATCAGGCATGTCATTTAATTGATAGTAGTTCACAAATGAACAAAATTGATAATAAGATTTCCTATCATTACTTCGAAAATGACAAAAACTTCACAGGAACTTTTTTTCATGTCTAAAGATCAAGAATGAACCTTGGAACCACAATCAGTCTTACCCTTAAATCTTTTTATCCTAAAAACATGTTAAAAAACCTTCTCTTCAACCTAAAGGTAAGGGGAAAAAATCCCCTTTTTACCTTTCGCCTGAACACCCAGAGTTTGGATCAGTCTACCCAGATAACCAAAAGACACCCTTTGAATTAAAATTGAAAAGGATAAATTCTTCAAACTTGCTAGAAAACTCAACATAACAAAAAAGTCCCTAAACATGAGCTAATCAAGCTCAAGACCCTTCCTTCACAATCACAAACCATACGTACCTTCGAAAAATAACCAAAGACTCTTGAAATTTAGAATAGGATTGGTAAACCCTGGGCAAAAGGTTTTCTAATTAAACTTATGGAAGAATAAACAATTGAAAAAGGCCAAAACTGAGCAACAAATTTGGCTTTTTAAAATTATCACCTTTGTATCACTTAAACATGCATTTGCATCCTCATGCACAACTCATATAATAATTAGCATCCTTCGGGTGCAAACTCCTACTCACAAAAGTCAAACTAGCAAAGAACCTCAGGTATAGATTCTTGTTTTTGAAAAGCCTCAGAAAACTCAAGGCAGGAATCCCTGACCTCATGAGCTTACAAATCAAAAAGCCATCTAAGAAAGGTACCAAAACTCATATCCTTGAGTCCATGGGGAGCTAGACACCTACTCCCTATTGTCAGAATTAACCATGCAAGTGCATGTATCACAACAAGTAATATAGTGATAAAGTAGAGTGTCGATCCCACAAGGAATTGATACTAAATTTGTTAAGTACTAAAATTA